>CANXYC010603576.1:0-13232 GCA_948193065.1 Aleurites moluccanus | reverse complement strand
ATAAGGGCTAGAGTTGATATCCCCTATTTTTGAGGTTTTTAAGATGTAATAATTCACTTTTATCGCTTTCTTTTAATTGCTTTACTTGATTATATTGTTCATCCATTTAATTACTTGCTCATGCATCTTATATGTCATTCTTTAATTGTTTATGAAAATCATTTTAAATCAGGGCTAAAATTGAAAGCCAAGTTCAACCGAAAACCTAGTCCCCGAATCCTCTTTGGTTTTCGAGGACTAGTGCACTTTTTTCCTTTGGGATAAAATTGGAGTCAAAATGGGTTTTTACCTTAAATTTTTCCAACAAAAATAACATAAGTTGGCGACTTCAAAATATCAAAATCGTTTTCAAATAAAAGCTACTAAGCTCGTCTCCTCCGTGAGAAATTGCCCCTATATGAGCACTCAAATGCCCCAACGTCTCTTTTTCCTTCAAAGAGGGCGGTACTTGGGCGAGGCCTCACAATATTGAATGTTGAACATGTTTATTCCATTAAGGGGGAGTATTTATTTTTTATTTGCACATTGTTTTGACATCATAAAAAAGGGAAAGATTATTGACTTTATAATGATTTTGACAATGTAATTAAAACCAAAATATGTGTTAATTGAGCATTTGATGATATTTAAGATAATGAATTTATTTATCAATGAAATTTAACTTGGGTTATTTGAAGTATTATTTCAAAACAGACTTTCACGCCCGTGAAGAAAGTTTCAAGACCGTGAAAGTGTTTCACGACCGTTACTTGTCATCATGCCCGTGATTGACTTAAGAGTGGTTTTTGGCTCAAAGACAAAGAGAATTTTTTCAAACCCATTAAAAATTACTCATGCCCATGAATGACTTTCACTATAGTGATTATTTTTCATGCCCGAGAATGGTTTGAAAATTTGAAAATGATGCGGAAGATTTCAAGGCTGTGAAATTTGGTTCAAGCTCGTGAAGAATCACCTTCACGACTGTGAGTACTTTTCACGCCTGTGAATCAATGGTTATCTGTCAACGTCACGTCTGATCTATTTTTAAATATAGTCATTGGAAAAATATTTGGAGGCAAATCTTGCATTTAATGCAACCAGAATGGTCACATTTAGCCACCATTCATTGAAGACTATAAATACATAAATATTTGAAGATTAAATAAGCTTTGGAACAAAAAATCTGAGTTATATTGTGTTAGTGTAGGTGCTCTAAATACAATCATTGTAATGATGTTTTTAAAAATATATTAACAAAAAGGCATTATTTGTTAATCAGTACTTATTACTGTTTAGAGTAATATTGTATAACTATTTAATAAGGTCCATGGCATAAACATAGGATGGAGGCATTCATGATGAGATCATGATAGTGAGATGCTTATCATGTGCAATTATGTTTTAACTTAAATTTGCCTAGTCATAGAATCAATGAGAGTGGACATTATTGATTCTGAAAGACTAGCACATGCATATACTATTTGATTTTATCAAATCATTTGATCTCATAAAGATGCTGACATTGGGATGTTTGAGCATAGCATGTGGATGCTTACTAGGAGTAGTAAGTACATCGAAGTGATCGCAGGAGATAGTCATATGGAAATCTAAACAATATTAATGACATATCTCTGCATGGAAATGTGCAAATGTCCTTAGACTTGAGATGCTTAAGAGTGATCTAGAGTGAAGATGCCACACTTTAATTCCATGCCTAGCTCTCCCAAAGGGTCTGCTTAAAGGGTGGGCATTGAGTATAGTTTCACACACTCGTAGATATTTAAGTAGTCAACAAAGGATATCATAAATTCTGTTAGAATGAGGGTTTTATCTAAGGCCTCTTTTATGAGAACATTACTAGAAATCTTTGGCCAAAGTGGATAGTACTTCGAGATGGTCTCTAAGGAAATCATTTTAGTAATGATGCTCGGATTACAAGGAACTACTGTTCGGGCTAAGTGTGGTGTAGCCAGTTTAGTGGAGTTAACATAATGTCCATACATTAAACCGAACTTGGTAAAGGGGCTTAAAGGGACTAGTAGCACAATACAGTCCGTGTGTTAGGGTTTCTGCTTACCACTAGCAATTTCTGATTACTTGGGGGTCATGATGTGTGGCAAGATACCGCTCATGATCTACTTAAGTTAGAGAGGTTCAATTGGAGAATTGATTATGAATTAAAGAAGTTTAATTCATAGACAAGGATTACTTTTTATGGAAATTTTCTATTTTGGAAATAGGAATTCCACTTAAGAGTTTCCTAAATTAATTTAAAGAAATAATTAAGAACTTAAGTTGCCATTTAATTAGGGACCCTATTAGGTCACATGCATAGAAGTGTTTCAAACAATAAGTGAAAGAAGAAATTAAACTATGATTAAACGATATTTAATTCATATATTTAATTACGGAGGTTTTTTTTTGCAATAATTTAATATGATTAAATTAATTATCTAATTTAATTATTTACATATGATGTATTCAATTAAATTAGGACCATTGGATTGTGTTAATATTAGGATCAATAAGCCCAAGGTCAAATGAGTGTGTTTGACCTTTCATTAATGGTATTATTATCATTAGGCTTATTGTTTTAATCTAAGCCATTAGATTAAAACCTAATTAATTAAAGGGCTATATAAATATGATGAGATCATAATTAAAGAAAACCCTAAGTCATAAAATCATATCCCTTGACCGAAAATATTGAGAGGAAAATCAAGAAAGAATTCGGCCACCATTCCCTCTCCATCCAAACCAAAAATCCTAAGGCTTGCAACTAAGGATTTTTGGCACCTCTTTCCTAAAAGCTTGTTGTTTGATCTTCGCGTGGATTACTAGTCGGGCTTTTCTCATCTTGTGGGAAAGATAATGGTTTGCTACAATCTTTTCTTGGTGATCAAGTGAAGAAAAGGTTTCCAAACATAAAGGTAAAGATCTTGATCTTTTAATTAATCTTCAATTTTAATCAACATAGAGATCTTGGTTTGGGATTTTTTTTTGTTTTTCTGCTGCGCCTAACAGCCTAAATCCCAACAAACCCTTAACTAGGGAAGGATTAGATACCTCGAGCTTAGCAGTCCTAAAAGATGCTAGGTTTACCAACTTTACTGATTATTTGTTAGGAATTGTAGAGTCAAGCCTTAACAAGGGACCAATTAGCTTTAGTTGTTATCCAAACATAACTGTCTCTTTAAATGATAAAAACATTTTAAAGAGTATAGTTCTTCAAATTAAAACTCATAACTATAAAATACTTGCTGGATCCATTCCAACAGCATTAATTTTCAAAATTCATTACAAGGCAATGATTTCTGCTTTTGCCTTAAAATACATCCAATACTCACCAAAAGGAGAAACACTTTTGCTTCAAACGGACCTTTCAAAAGCCAACATTGTCATTCAAAGAACAATTCAATGGAAAGACATTACCTTACCAGAAGATTGGACTTTAGAAAGAGCTACCCACCATGAAGTCTCAAAACAAATTGAACCCAATTCAAACTTAAGAAATATAACCTAATTTTCTGATGGTAGTGTAAAACTCACTTTTAATAGGAAATCAACTTCATCCAGATTTTCTGATAGTTCGTCTAACTCTTCAACTATTGACATAGGAAAAGTATCCCAACTTCCCTCTGTCATTTATATATATATATAGTTTAGCATCTAACAATATATAGTGGCCAAAATATAATAAAAAATAATAATTGGCCAAAGATCATTCAAAATATTTTAGGCTATACATAAGCCTAGCCACTAATAATGTACCAAAATAAAATACTAACAAGCATATATAATTATCCAAGATCAATATCCTTCAAATTCAAGAAAGAGTTTTAAAAAGGGAGAAAGTAAAGAGATAAAAGCAGAAAAGGAGAAAGATCAGTCATTTGAAAGGGAATCAAGAATCCGCCTTTGCACATTGCCCAAAATGATGATTTTGTCAAATAGATCATCTAAGCGATCATTAATGCTCCTTTCCAATTGTTCTATTCGATCTAAAATCTGCTTCATAAAAGTTGGTATGTTGGCAAGTTTAGGTCTAATCTCGACACTCCTTATGGTTGCAATTTGCTCAAGCCATTCCTCATCACCATCTAAGGAAAATTCCAGAACAAATTATGGAACAATAGTAGGAGCCAATTCTCAAAATACCTGTATCCCAAGGCAGATCTTTCTTAACAATTCATCTTATAGGCATTATTGGAAGGTGTCAAGCATTTTAAATAATAAGCTATCACTGAAATATACATTCCCAATAGGAGTCCTCTAGAAGTACTAAAGGAAACATCTCATAATGCTTATAGAAATCTAGGAGCCACAACAAAGGGATAGTTGAAAACAATCTTGCTAAGAGCAAAAAATCATCTAGACTGATATACTCAAATCTTTTTATTTTGGCAAGAGTAAAATAGGCTAAGAAACGATGCATCACTCTTAAATTTTCATTTATGAGTACAATAACATGTCTTGTAGAAGCATCAAACACATTATGACTTCTAAGTTTATTCCACACAAGATTAGGATTCCGCTCTAGTGGTACATAGGTGTGAGGTCTCACCCGAGCACTAAGATGCTCAAATCAAAGGGGGCTAATTCCCATAGAATAAAGGCAGCTTCGACCAAATTGTTTCTTTGATTTTTGAAAATTAATAGAGTTGCCACCTTAATTTTTAAGGGAAAAAAAGAAAGAAAATCCATTTTGACTCCAATTTATAGCACAAGGATAAAATCACTAGACCTTTGAACTGAGACTAAGTTCGGGGACTAAGTTTTCGATTTACAATAACTCTCATTTTGGCTTATCATTTAACAATTGACTTATAAAAATAGGATTTCATGAGCAAGTTATAAGGATGGCAATTTATACAATGCATGAATGACATATAAAAGAGCACATATATAATATTAAAGTAAGGAACATAAAGTAAAAGGTTTAATTTACATCAAAAAGCCAATGACGGGGGATGTTAACTCTAGCCCTCAATGGGAATTCTAGGTTAACCACACATTCTCCAAATAACATTAAAACAAATTAGATTAAGAAAAAAGAGAGTTTTTGGTGTTTTCGAAATTGAAGCTATGAGATAGCTTGCTTGCATATCCCATTGAATGAGAATCAAAACCCACGTAGTTTTCCCTTCTTACGAAGGGGTTTGGTTTGATTTTAAGAAAATATTGATTTTATGGTTCCTTTAATTTTGAGGTATGAACACGATACCCTGGTTTGAAAAGGACACCTTCTTCGAAGGGGTTGGGTCTTGCCTTGTGGGGGATGACTTCTTAGAGAGCGCTCAAATCGGAGTTCCACTTTGAATTTGGTAAGAGATGTGGGAGGTGACTTCTTAGAGTTCACCCAAGTTAAAGTTTCACTTTGATTGAGTAAGATCAGCACTACGACATGCTCCAGCTATTGCTTCTATATTGACTCAATGAGAGATCGCTCTAGGTATTCTATTCATCCAACTCAAGGAGAGTTGAAGAAATCGGTTTAAAATCAAAGAAAATTGAATCGCTTTTAATAAAGAATATTGAATAGAGGGAGAAAGGAGAACCAATTAAGGAAAATTCAACTTAGATGTTCTGGTACTCAATGAGAGTCTGCATTGGTGTCTTTTAAAGTGAAATTGAGCCTTATATTTATAGGAAAATTTTTGAGGGAAAACTAGATTGAAATTTAATGTGGGTTCCATACTAAAGTTTGGCAGTAGAGGAGCTAAAGCTTGGCAGCAGTTCTTGGCCTAGGTGGTGGCTCCGCCTAGGGCTATTTGGGTCACCTGCGGCCCCACCAGCTAGGTTTGGCCCTATCGCTAAGCCCTAGCCCAGGTGCCACCAGGTTCATCTTGATGTCTATCCAATCTGATTCGTCCAATTCGTAGTGGTTTGATCTCTGGTTGATGCTAATCATCTTGGCACTATCCGATTTATCTATGTTCAGAGTCGACTTTGATTTTTGATTGATTGCTAATTAGCCTGGAATGACTAGAGTCTACTTGGGTGCAAAATCAAGTGTTCACAGTTGCCCCCATCGCTTTTACCCAAATTTGAAGGGTAAAGGTGATGGTAGTGAACCAAATGAGTTTCTGTTTGTTTGAAATGAAATATGTGCGTTCTGCTTGCATTTTGGAATGTTTATTGATGTGTCGATCTATTTTGACAATTTTGAGCATTTTTTTATTTTTCATTATTTTTCTGTTTGTTATGATTGTCTTTTTGTTTTAACTATATGCTTGTGTAACTATCTATTTGTCTGACTGTTAATCAGTCTATTTGATTGTTACTCTAATTGTCTGCTTGTCTATTATGTTAGTAAATCTGTTTGACTGTCACTCTATTTTTCCAATTGTTAGATTACCACTCTCTTTAGCTGATTATCATTTTATTTGTCTGATTATCACTCTGCTTGTCTGATTACCATTCTGCTTGTCTAATTACTATTATGTTTATATGATTGTGATTCTGTTTGTTTGATTACCATTATGTTTATCTGATTTCCACTCTACTTGGCTGATTACTACTCTACTCATTTGATTACCATTCTGCTTGTCTGATTATCATTATGTTTATCTGATTACCATTTTATTTGTTTGATTGCCACTTTGCTTGGCTGATTACCATTATGATTGTCTGATTGCCATTTTGTTTGTTTGATTGCCATTCTATGTTTGATTGCCATTCTACTCAGTTGGTTACCATTATGCTTGATTGATTACCACTCTGCTTGGTTGATTACCATTCTGCTTGTCTAATTACCATTCTATTTGTTTGATTACCATTCTATTTGTCTGATTACCATTTTGCTTGTCTGATTGCTACTTTGCTCTGTTGGTTACCATTCTGCTTGTCTAATTATCATTATGTTTATCTAATTACCATTCTATTTGTTTGATTGACACTCTGCTTAGCTGATTACCATTTTGATTGTCTGATTGCCATTTTGTTTGTTTGATTGCCATTCTATATGTTTGATTTCCACTTTGCTCGGCTGGTTACCATTCTGCTTGATTGACTTCCACTATGCTCAGTTGATTACCATTCTGCTTGTATGATTATCATTCTGTTTGTCTGATTACCATTTTTCTTATCTGATTGCCACTTTGCTCAGCTTGTTACCATTTTGCTCGTCTGATTACCACTCTGCTCGGCTGATTACATTTCTGATTACCATTTTGCTCGACTGGTTAACATTATGCTCGACTGATTATCATTCTACTTATCTAATTGCCACTCTACTTGCTCTGATTATTGTCTAATTATTCCACTCATTATCTATTTACTCTGATTATTGTATTATTATTATGCTCATTATTTGCTTGCTCTGATTATTATATGATTATTCTGCTCGGTATTTGCTTGCTTCAATTATTGTATGATTATTCTGTTTATTGTTTGCTTGCTTTGATTATTGTTTGATTATTCCTAGTACAGGAGCATCTACTATGGCTCCTCCAGCAGCCAGAGATCCAAGTTATAGTGTAAGAAATAGAGAGGAGGTTGCCTTCAACCATTTTCTAGACTAGGGAGATTCCTTTTATGGGAGGCAATAGTCAGATGAGGACTTACCATGCTCCGGATACTGTTCATCCTCTTGCCCCAGACTTCCCTGAGAATATTATGGTATGTGTATTTTCTTATCTCTAGAAATGATCCTTTGGTAATTTTCTATTGCTTATATTGTTTACTGTATCAATGCAGGTTCCGGCTGTCTATATTTATAATACCCTAGCAGATGGAACAGTGGACAGTAGATAGTAAGTAGACAATATGGATATGGTGGATTATAGTAATGAATATGATATTGACTTAAGCATGAATAGGCTCAATCGGTTACTGAAATATACTAAGAATGGCAGAGTATAACACTCAGAAATTTTTGAACCTCAACCGGGTCACTTTTGTGATACTGTCCAGAAAAATACCAGTGTTAATTACACTACATCGGGAACTAGCAGTTCGGCTAATTTAAGAATTTCTAACTCAGACGATAGGGTAAAGAGTCATCTATATTTATGTGAATTTTTGGTGAAAAGAAAGAGTTGAAAATTATTTTGGAATACTGAAAATAGGAGTAATGGCAAAATTATAATTAATGGCAATATTAGGGGCATTTTTGAAAACGGCCTGTCTAGGATACAAAATCAGACCCAGAGTATTTTTAATATTAGAATAGTCCAAAATAAGGTATTTCACTCCCCATACTTGAGGTTGAATCTAAATAGAATAGACAAAATAAATTACAGGAAGTTTCGGGGTCAAAATATAATTAAGAAAAATTTTAGACCAAAGTACAATTAAGCAAAGATATGAGACCCACAAGTAAAAATAATCAAAGGAAATGAATGGGGTGGCCGGCCATGATGATTGAAAGAGATAATTTTTATATAATGATTTTTCTTTCAAGCCAATAGGAATGAAACATGAGACAAATTTTAGAAAATTCTACTTTTCTCTTCATTTCTTTATAAGTCAGCTTTAGTGTATATATAAAGAGAAGGAATGGATGGCCATTTGATACCTTTAGGCCGAACCATAGAGAAAGATAAAAAAAAATTATTCCAATTCTTCCAAAGAAATCATTCAAAACTAAATAAGAAATTGATGAGAGAAATAAGAGTGAAGAAAGGAAGTTGATGGAGATTATGTTAAGTTGTTTTGAGAAAGAAAAAGAGAAGGAAAAGAATCATCTAAGTGCAAGGTAGTGAGTCTAAATTTATCCTTTTTAATTTTATTTAAGAGTATCATGGTTAGATTTAGTAAATAATTGCGTTAATTGAGCTAAAAGTGTTAAAGATGAGCTAGGGTTTAAGTAGATTCTGAAACTATTTTAAGGCAGTAAATTATAGCTAGTATTCCAAATTTTTAATAAATGAATTTGAAGTTGGTTAAAACATAAAAGTTGTAGATAAATATTTTAAGTAGATTTTTGTAAAAGGAATTTGTAAAATTCGAAGTGAGGGAAGAGTTATTGAGTAAAAATTGTGACTGACTAGAATTAAGTTTTCTGAAATTTTGCTACTATATTTTTATTATATAGAATGATAGAGACAGAATTAGAAGAAATGTTCAACATAAAAAGTGTTCATTTATGTCTTATATATAGGCTGTAAAAGATTTTTTCAATTGGAACTTTGGTTTATAAGATATTGAGCCATAAGTGTAGACTGCCAGAATTGACTAATAAACAAAATACATGTTACAAAATTCTATTGATATAAGGATCTTAGATTCTGAATTAAGGAAAGTGGTAAACATAAATTTTTTTATTTATATTTTATATAAATGGATGTAAAATGGTTTTGTAATTGAATGAATACAGAATTAATTATAGGTATGAATACAGTGTCTATTCGGATAAAGATTTTAGGACAATAGTTAAATTTGAAAATTCATTAATAATTGTATAATTAACTAAATATTCTGAAATTTGAATATGTTATAATATCTTATGTCTAGAGTAAGTAGGAAAAAGAATCAAAGTAATTTAATAAGTATAGATTAAGTTATGGACTAAATAGCAGAGACTGCTTGATTAGGGTTGTAGGGCAGAATGCAAGGCAGCAGGGCTGATTATAAGACTATGTTTAAATTAACACCATAAATTATGTAGTATTAGGAATAAGGTGAATTTTATATATATTAGATCTTGATATATCTATTTTAAGTAGGAATAAGAATTGAAGCAATTGGATAAGTGTAGAAAAAGATATGGGTAAAGGAACACATACTATCAGTAAAGAATATCGTATAGAAAAACCTCAGTAATTTCTTTAATATAAGTATAAGTAATGTAATTTTATGTTAAATAGTATCTAAATAAAAAATAAATTAATATGTAGAGTCAAGATTGAATAAAAGACAGTGATGAGTACCATGAGCAATGAAACAAGGAAATGGAATTGGAAACGAAAAGAATAAGTAAAGTGTAATAGAAAGTGCTCAGTGAGGTGAATAATGTATACATCATTATGCATATCCATGTCTTGATTTATTGATTCAATGAATATATTTCCTTCTTGATTATATGCCACTTTGCTATTGCTGATCTTCCTTAAGATTGAGTCATCCATATCCATTGATTGGTATTGGCATTGTAATCTAAATACTTATAAATGTATGCACATCAAATGTTTAATCTTGTACTGTGATATTATTGCTAATTAGCTGCCTTTGTATCAAATAAAGAAACTGACATATAATTAATGAAATGCATTGACACTGATTGACAAGTAAGCCCATGTGTATCAATCGAATGCCATTGTATCCTAATGTTTCCAAAAAATACTATTATTGATTTCCATTGGCCTATTTATATATAAATTTGACAGAGCTTCCTCATCGATGGGATAGCAGGTAAATACTGCCAGCATTATGCACAATGACTTCTATATAGTGTTTACCCTAGCTAGGAAGGGACTTGTCCTAACTGTGAGGTCTATCCCACCTTATGTAATTTACATGCTAATGATATGTGTTCATGGCCCAATATTTGTCTCTTCTATATGTAAATAAAAATGTGATTCTTATATTAACTTTAATTCTTTTTGCATACCATTGATATCCATTCCTTAATCTACTATTGTTTATCATTGATATTATTATTACCTGTTCCAAATTCCAAATGGCATTTGGTGTGCAATTAATTAACCTTTGACATGCAAATTTGATATGCCTTGTTATTATATACCTCTATCACCTATTTAATGATGTATATATGCTCACTGAGTATTTTTATACTCATTATATAGTGGTTTATAATTTTTACAGGAATGAGATAGAGAAGGCTGATTCCAAGTCAATTTCTTTTTCTACTTGGGACGTCAAGTACATCAAGGTAGAATTTTATTCTCTAAAGTTCATAAGTGTCAACTCTTAAAGTTCCATAGTACTGTGTGTAATTAGGTGATTAAATAATATAATGTTGTATGAATAGTGAAATAACTGACATTGAAGTGACATTAAAAATGTAATGTGTTTTGCTATTAAAGCTTAGTAGTGGATGACATAATGTGTAATACTTAAGATTGATAATGATAACAATAGTTAAGTGATAAAGACAGTGATACTGAAAATGCTAAAATAAAATTTACATGTTATGAAAGAGACTTAGAAGTCCATGAAAGTTTACTAAATTATGAAGTTGAGGGTATAAGGATGGCAAATTATTGGGAGTGTAAAATATTTAATATGCAGGCTGTGTAATTTTTGAAAGACCCAATTTGGGGTTGGGAATAGCATTAAAAATACAAAGAAGACTGCCGAAATTTTTGTAAAAATTAACAATTAATAAATGGAATTTAAATATTAATGAATGAGTTAAGAATGATTGATTGATAACTGGATTGTTTGCGAGTTCTACGGGTTTTCAGTGACCATAGGTCTACTTGTGCCCTAGGACCGTCGCGGCCCTTACAGTAAGTCGTGACAATATTCGGTGCACTTATCAGATGGGGGCACCAGATGGAGATGGCTATCACCTCCTTACTGACTCAGATGGATGTTGATAGATGGGCCTGTCAACAAGAGGATCCTTGCCGCTGGAGGAGGAGAGGCTGATATTTCTGATTATGCTTTCTATTTTCTACTTTACGATCTTTTAAGCTTCTTTCTAAACCTTTGAGATATGCCACTTTGATGCAAGATCATGCTTAAAATTATGTGATACAGGTCCTAAAATGCCTCGAGAATTCTGCTTTGGATTCCTACGGCTTATAATTCAAGAAAATAGAGCTACCAACAAGAAAAAAAGGAGTTGCTATCTAACTGAAGAGGAGCTGCCACCGCCATAGGAAGCTACTACCACCAAGGGCAATTTGGGGAAGCTGACAGTGCTGCTAGCTAGGCATGGTGCTACCACCATCTCCTAGAAAGGCTACCACCAATGCCTAGTCCGTTCTGGATCAGTTTTTTCATATATATATATATATATATTTTGCTTTTTAAAAATCATTCTTAACCTGTCTTTCTACTTTTCAAACTTTTTCTTTGAATTCTCTTTGCTTTCTTGAGTTTAATATTGGTTTCCAATGGAATCCTACTTAAGTCACTACATGTTCCTATAGACCAAGAAATTGGATAAGGTTGACCGGATGAATTTAGGTAGGTATGGATTAGTTATGCTTTGACCCTGAGGGGAGTAAAAGTGGACTGGGACTTTCTGGATGCTTGTGTGAACTTTTGGGTTCCTATCAACCATGTATTCCACTTTGGAGTTAGCCTGGAGGAGATGTGCCCCACATTTGAGGAGTTCAATGTTATTCTGGGCAGCAACCCTGATGCTGCCTTGGTTGTTCTGCAATCAAGGTTTGAGCATGTTGGGATTAAGGCCGTTAGGCGCAGCAGAAAAATAAAAATAAAAATCCCAAACCAAGGTCTCTATGTTGATTAAAATTGAAGATTAATTAAAAGATCAAGATCTTTACCTTTGTGTTTGGAAACTTTTTCTTCACTTGATCACCAAGAAAGGGCTATAGCAAACTACTATCTTTCCCACAAGATAAGGAAAGCCCGACTAGTAATCCATGCGAAGATCAAATAACAAACTTTTGGGAAAGATGTGCCAAAAATCCTTAGTTGCAAGCCTTAGGATTTTCGGTTTGGATGGAGAAGGATTGGTGGCTGAATTCTTTCTTGATTTTCCTCTCAATATTTTGGGCCAAGGGATGTGATTTTATGACTTAGGATTTTTTTTAATTATGATCTCATCATATTTATATGGCCCTAAATTAATTAGGTTTTAATCTAATGGCTTAAATTAAAATAATAAGCCTAATAACAATAATGCCATTAATGAAAGGTCAAACACACTACTTTGACCTTGGACTTATTCATCATAATATTAACATAATCCAATGGTCCTAATTTAATTAAATACATCATATGTAAATAATTAAATTAGATAATTAATTTAATCATATTAAATTATTGCAAAAAAGAACTCCATAATTAAATATATGAATTAAATCTCGTTTAATCATAATTTAATTTCCTCTTTCACTTATTGTTTGAAACACTTCTATGCATGTGACCTAATAGGTTCCCTAATTAAATGTCAACTTAAGTCCTTAATTATTTCCTTAAATTAATTTAGGAAACTCTTAAGTGGAAATCCTATTTCCAAAATAGGAAATTTCCATAAAAGGTAATCCTTGTCCAACAAGGATTATATGAATTAAACTTCTTTAATTCATAATCAATTCTCCAATTGAACCTCTCTAACTTAAGTAGATCATGAGCGGTATCTTGCCACA
>CANXYC010603492.1:0-23652 GCA_948193065.1 Aleurites moluccanus | reverse complement strand
CGTAGAACTAATTCAAATAACATGCATAAATATTAATTCCATGCATAAATACATATTAACATCACAATATATAAATAACAAAATTCTCCCCCCGAATATCACTATTAAAGAAAGACTAAAACTAGGCTGAGGTGTTACACGCAGTCATAATCCTTAAGAAGCTCTACCCATCTGCTCTGATCCTTCTGCTGAAATATATACTGAAGACTTTTATGTTAAGTATATATCTCACATTTTGACCCATACAGATAATGTCTCCAAATCTTTAAGGCAGAGATCACAGCTGCCATCTCTAATTCATGAGTCGGATAATTTGCTTCATGCTTCTTTAACTGACGAGAAGCATAAGCAATCACCCTACCCATCTGCATCAATACACAACCCAAGCCAATCCGTGAAGCATCACAATACATGGTGAATTTCTCTCCCTAAACTGGTAATGCCAATATTAGAGCACTAGTAAGGCAATACTTCAGAGTCTGAAAGCTACGGTCACACTCATCCGTCCAGACATACCACTCTTGTTTCCTCATCAGTCTAGTCAAAGGAGCTGCAATCCGGGAGAAATCTTTCACAAACCTCCGATAATATCCAGCTATGCCCAGAAAACTGCGCACCTCTGAAACACTGGTAGGCTGTGGCCAATAAGCAACCGCCTCGATCTTTTGAGGATCCACCTTAATCCCATCCTTGCAGATAAAATGCCCCAAGAAGCACACCTCAGTCAACCAGAACTGACACTTGGACAATTTGGCATACAGTTGGTGCTTCCGGAGTGTCTGTAACACAATCCTCAAGTATTCCCTGTGCTCCTCCTCACTCCTGGAATAAATAAGAATGTCATCAATGAAGACGATGACAAACTTATCCAAATAAGACCTGAACACCCTGTTCATCAGATCCATAAAAGCTGCTAGAGCATTTGTCAACCCGAATGGTAGAACCAGAAACTCATAATGACCATAGCGGGTTCTGAAAGCAGTCTTCGGTATATCTCCACTCCTAATCTTCAGCTGATGATACCCAGATCTCAAGTCAATCTTCGAAAAATGGCTAACACCCTGCAGCTGATAAAATAAGTCATCAATCTGTGACAAAGGATACTTATTCTTCACTGTGACTTTGTTCAGCTTGCCTATAATCAATACACATCCTCAGAGAGCCATCTTTCTTCCTCACAAATAAAACTAGTGCACCCCATGGAGAACTACTAGGTCTGATAAACTCTCTATCCAATAGCTCCTGTAACTGAATCATCAACTCCTTCGGTTCTACTGGAGCCATTTTGTATGATGGAATGGATATTGGGTTTGTGCCTGCATGCACCTCTATCTCAAACTCAATCTCCCTATCAGGGGGTAATCCTAGCAACTCCTTAGGAAAAACATCAGAGAACTCCTGAACTACCGGTATCTGATCCAATCGTACAGAAGACCTCTGTACATCCACCACATGAGCCAAATAGACTAAACAACCTCTCCCTATCAACCTCCGAGCCTGGATAGCAGATATAAGGTTAACTTGGAACTCCCGAATATCACCCTGAAACTTAAACTCCTACTGCCCCTCAGGCTGGAATCTAATCCTCTTCCTATAACAATCTATTACTGCCCGATGTCTAGTTAACCAATCCATTCTCAGTATCACATCCAACTCAAGCACATGCAACTCAATCAAATCAACACGCAGAATACGATCATCAATCTCAACAATGTAATCAGGATAATAATGAACAACATCCACACAATCCCCCATAGGAGTAGCAACAGATAATGGAACATCTAACAATCTCCTTTCCTTATTCAATTTGGGTGCAAAATGTGGGGACACAAAGGAGTGAGTTGCACCCGAATTGAATAAGGCATCTGCAATCTCATTCTGAACCAAAATAGTAGAATTGAGATAAGCATTTTGCCTCTCAAATCCTTGCTTCTCACCTTAAATTGATGGTAGAATTAAGATAAGCAACCTTGAATCAGTATATTTTCATAAAAACCTTAAAGAAATCTATAAAGAAATGGAAATTTGTGTTTGGAAGAAAGGAAAATGTATACACGGAAAGGAAAGAAAAAATGGAGAAGATGAAGCTGCCAAAAATCGTGAATTACAGCCCATATAAGACAAAAATAATTGCCAAATTATAACTTAATCCCTCAAGTTTCAATCTTTGCATTTTGGTCCTTAAATCTTCTGAAATTTATTTCGAAAGTTCTGTTAAGATTTTGATACCAGTGTAAAAGGAAAATATGCTTATTTTAATTTATCCTTATTTATAAAAATAGTTTTGGAGTCATTCTGTAACTCCAACTAACCCATTTCCACAATTCACCTTGAATTACCCTTTATTTACCAAAATGCCATTGTTCACTTTTCAGTGTTCCTAAATGATTTTCACTTCTTTCTTTTTACCAAAATTACACATAAATTATGATCATATTTTATCTCCAAGCCAACTTAAAAAATTCTTCTGTTGACCGGACTGCTAATTTCTCAGCAGTGTTCCCGACACTGCCAGTTTCCAGAAAAATTTCAAATTTGCTTTCTAACAGTGTTTCTAAAATTATTTTTCATCAATTCAAGACTAATGGACCACATACTGAGAAAAATTTCATGCATATATGTTATGGCTTTCTAGGGTATTACACTGCCATTTTCTGCTACCGAACCAACTTTTGTTCCATGCTTTTGTTGTTTACCATAACCTTTATCCTTACTTATATATTGTATTCTGCTATGCCATTGATTCATATACTACTTGATTTGAAAGATATTTATTATATTGATAGTGACGATACCATTATTGCATAATAGAGTCTATTGACATGTTATCCATTTCTATTGACCTAAATGTGGTTTGACAGAGCTGCCTCGCCGACAGGGTAGTGGGTATATACTATCGGCAATGTGCACATTGATATTGATGCCCTAACTAGGAAGGGTTATTGGTCCCGGCTATAGGACCTGATCAGTCTTATGCCTACTTGATATGTGATCGACTGTATGATTACACATAGTCTACGTGTTTCATGGCCCTCCGTCTGTCTTACCATATGATTCATTAACTTGATATGACCATTGTTATTCTTATTGATTTCTGATACATATTCTGTAAACTTACACGATTATTACTGTACCATTATTCCTTATCATGAGTATAACAGTACTTTAACCTATATTTCATTGATGATGCATATAGATTTACTGAGTATCATCTATACTCACTGTTTATTTGTTTACTCATTTCAAGAGAGGAGTAGGTTGCAGAATCTCGACGTCTATTTCTCTGTGGATTTCTGCTACAGTTTCTGATGTATATATTCTATTCTGTATTACTATTATTTTGGTGTTCATTATCTAATTGTTCCATGGGTATGTATGGGTTAGTTAGGAGATGAACATGTGTATATGATACTTGATGGTATATATATGAGTTATATGATGATATTGTGGTATGATATATGATTGTTACAGCCAATTGCAGAAATTTTTAGATGAATGACAGAATATCAGAATGAATGGTAATTAACTAAAATGAATATTATATTGTGGTTTATAAATGATGCATATGATACTGGGTTCTTGCAGTCAATACACAGGATGCTCAAAGATCGGATAATGTGGTTACAGGTACTATTTTGGTTTAGAATGAGATTGTAGACGCCTTATTCAATTCGGGTGCAACTCACTCCTTTGTGTCCCCACATTTTTCACCCAAATTGAATAAGGAGAGGAGATTGTTAGATGTTCCATTATCTGTTGCTACTCCTATGGGGGATTGTGTGGATGTTGTTCATTATTATCCTGATTACATTGTTGAGATTGATGATCGTATTCTGCGTGTTGATTTGATTAAGTTGCCTGTGCTTGAGTTGGATGTGATACTGGGAATGGATTGGTTGACTAGACATCGGGCAGTAATAGATTGTTATAGGAAGAGGATTAGATTCCAGCCTGAGGGGCAGCAGGAGTTTGAGTTTCAGGGTGATATTCGGGAGTTCCAGGTTAACCTTATATCTGCTATCCAGGCTCGAAGGTTGATAGGGAGAGGTTGTTTAGTCTATTTGGCTCATGTGGTGGATGTACAGAGGCCTTCTGTATGATTGGATCAGATACCGGTAGTTCAAGAGTTCTCTGATGTTTTCCTGAGGAGTTGCTAGGATTACCCCCTGATAGGGAGATTGAGTTTGAGATAGAGAGGCATGCAGGCACAAACCCAATATCCATTCCATCATACAAAATGGCTCCAGTAGAACTGAAGGAGTTAAAGATTCAGTTATAGGAGCTATTGGATAGAGGGTTTATCAGACCTAGTAGTTCTCCATGGGGTGCACCAGTTTTATTTGTGAGGAAGAAAGATGGCTCTCTGAGGATGTGTATTGATTATAGGCAGCTGAACAAAGTCACAGTGAAGAATAAGTATCCTTTGTCACAGATTGATGACTCATTTTATCAGCTGCAGGGTGTCAGCCATTTTTCGAAGATTGACTTGAGATCTGGGTATCATCAGCTGAAGATTAGGAGTGGAGATATATAGAAGACTGCTTTCAGAACCCGCTATGGTCATTATGAGGTTCTACCATTCGGGTTGACAAATGCTCCAGCAGCTTTTATGGATCTGATGAATAGGGTGTTCAGGTCTTATTTGGATAAGTTTGTCATCGTCTTAATTGATAACATTCTTATTTATTCCAGAAGTGAGGAGGAGCACAGGGAACACTTGAGGATTGTGCTACAGACACTTCAGAAGCACCAACTGTATGCCAAATTGTCCAAGTGTCAGTTCTGGTTGACTGAGGTGTGCTTCTTGGGGCATATTATCTGCAAGGATGGGATTAAGGTGGATCCTCAAAAGATCGAGGTGGTTGCTAATTGGCCACAGCCTACTAGTGTTTTAGATGTGCGCAGTTTTCTAGGCATGGCTGGATATTATCAGAGGTTTGTGAAAGATTTCTCCCAGATTGTAGCTCCTTTGACTAGACTGATGAGGAAACAGGAGCGGTATGTCTGGACGGATGAGTGTGACCGTAGCTTCTAAACCCTGAAGTATTGCCTTACTAGTGCTCCAATATTGGCATTACTGGTTGAGGGAGAGAAATTCACCATGTATTGTGATGCTTCACGGATTGGCTTAGGTTGTGTATTGATGCAGATGGGTAGGGTGATTGCTTATGCTTCTCGTCAGTTAAAGAAGCATAAAGCAAATTACCCAACTCATGATCTGGAGATGGCAGCAGTTATCTTTGCCTTGAAGATTTGGAGACACTTGCTTATATGGGTCTAAATGCGAGATATATACTGATCATAAGAGTCTACAGTATATATTTCAGCAAAAGGATATAAATCTGAGGCAGCGCAGATGGGTTGAGCTTCTGAAGGATTATGATTGTGAGATTCTCTATCACCCAGGGAAGGCCAATGTAGTGGCGGATGCTCTGAGCAGGAAGTCGATGGGTAGCCTTGCTCATATTGTGATTAGCAGGAGGCCATTGATTAGGGATCTGAGATAGTTGGTAGATTGTGAGGTGGAGTTGGATTTGGGTTCCCAGGATCGGAACCAGGCTCTGATAGCCCAATTTCGGGCGAGGTCACTATTGATAGATGATATAAAAGTGGCCCAGGACAGAGATCCTTATCTTTTGAAGCTGAAGGGAGAGGTTCAGAGTGGTCGGATGACTAAATTCATTGTTGATGATGGGGTTTTGAGATGTGGGAGACGTATCTATATACCGGATTGTGATGAGCTATGAGATCGGATCATGTGTGAGGCACACTATTCTGCTTACAGTATACATCCAGGGATTACTAAGATGTACCATGATCTTAGAGATGTTTATTGGAGGCCTGGGATGAAAAAGGACGTAGCTCAGTTTGTATCTAAGTGCTTAGCCTATCAGCAGGTTAAGTTTGAGCATCAGAAGCCATCAGGGCTACTTTAGG
The DNA here is from genome assembly GCA_948193065.1 of Aleurites moluccanus. Taxonomy (NCBI): domain Eukaryota; kingdom Viridiplantae; phylum Streptophyta; class Magnoliopsida; order Malpighiales; family Euphorbiaceae; genus Aleurites; species Aleurites moluccanus. The sequence continues at coordinate 17,715 of CANXYC010603492.1, read as the reverse complement.
AGATAGAGTTGCCAGAGTGGAAATGGGAACAGGTTACCATGGATTTCATAGTTGGTCTACCACAGACTTCGATAGGGTATGACTCTATTTAGGTTATTGTTGATCGGTTGACGAAGTCTGCACACTTTTTGGAGGTTAAGACCAGTTATTCAGCAGCTCAGTACGCACAGTTGTATGTGGATAAGATTGTGCGTCTTCATGGAGTTCCTTTGGTGATCATATCTGACAGGGGTACACAGTTCATATCCAGGTTTTGGCAGAAATTTCAGGAGGCTATGGTTACCTAGCTACGGTTTAGTACTACCTTTCATCCACAGACTGATGGGCAGTTTGAGAGGATGATCCAAACTTTGGAAGACATGCTCAGATTATGTGTTCTGGATTTCAAAGGTAGTTGGGATTATTATTTGCCACTGATAGAGTTCACTTACAATAACAGTTATCACTCCTCGATTGGAATGGCTCCATTTGAAGCACTATATGGTAGGAAGTGCAGATCACCAGTGTGTTGGGTGGAGCCAGGATAGAAGCAGCTAGAGGGACCAGAGCTTATCAGAAAGACTATGGAGAAGGTTCCTATAATCAGAGAGCGGATGAGGACTGCCTTTAGTAGGCAGAAGAGTTATGCTGATCCGAAGATGAGGGATGTACAGTTCTCAGTGGGTGATCATGTCTTCTTAAAAATCTCACCGATGAGGGGAGTTATGAGATTTGGGAAGAGAGGCAAGTTATCACCATGGTTTATAGGCTCATTTGAGATTCTTGAGCGGATTGGCAGTGTAGCCTATAGATTGGCTCTTCCACCCAGTATGAGCCACGTACATCCAGTCTTCCATATATCGATGCTGCGAAGATATGTATCGGATCCATCACACATTTTGGAGATACAGGATGTGGATCTTAGTGGGGATTTATCTTATGAGGAGCTACCTATGGAGATTATTGACAGACAGGTCAGGAAGCCTCGAAACAAAGAGATCCCAATAGTAAAGGTGCTATGGAGGAATCAGTCGATGGAGAAGTGTACATAAGAGAGTGAGTAGGAGATGCGGAGCAGATATCCATCCCTGTTTTAGCAGTAAGATATGTGTTCTATTTAAATTCGAGGACGAATTTATTTGTAGGGGGTAGAACGTAATTCCCTAGAAAGCCATAACATATATGCATGAAATTTTTCTCAGTATGTGGTCCATTAGTCTTGAATTTTTGGGAAATAATTTTAGAAACACAGTTAGAAAGAAAATTTGAAATTTTTCTGGAAACTAGCGGTGTCGAGAACACTGACGAGAAATTAGCAATCCGGTTAATAGAAAAATTTCTGAAGTTGGCTTGGGGATAAAATATGACCATAATTTATGTATAATTTTGGTAAAAAGAAATAAGTGAAAATTATTTAGGAACACTGAAAAGTGAACAATGGTATTTTGGTAAATAAAGGGTAATTCAAGGTGAATTGTGGAAACGGGTTAGTTGGAGTTACATAATGACTCCAAAACTATTTTTATAAATAAGGATAAATTAAAATAAGCGTATTTCCTTTTTACACTGGTATCAAAATCTTAACATAACTTTCGAAATAAATTTCAGAAGATTTAAGGACCAAAATGCAAAGATTAAAACTTGAGGGATTAAGTTGTAATTTGGCAATCATTTTTGTCTTATATGGGCTGTAATTCACGATTTTTGACAGCTTCATCTTCTCCATTTTTTCTTTCCTTGCCGTGTATACATTTTCCTTTCTTCCAAACACAAATTTCCATTTCTTTATAGATTTCTTTAAGATTTTTATGGAAATATACTAATTCAAAGTTGCTTATCTCAATTATACCATCAATTTAAGGTGAGAATCAAGGATTTGAGAGGCAAAATGCTTAGAGAAATTCGGCCATGGAGGAGCTCTTAGGTAAAGTTGTTAGTTTGTTTGATTTGATTTGATTAATGTTTTAGTGATTATTTAGGTTGAATTGAATGGGTAATTAGTTTAATTGCATTAGATTATCCATAATTAAAAGTAATTGCAATTTGAATGTTGAAACTGAAGTTATAAAGGGTGATATGTTGAATTAGAATTAGGAATGGCAAATTAATGTTAGAAATGTTCAATTGGATAGGAATGAGCAACTAATTGATAGTTAATTTGATGTGAAATTATAGATTGAAGAAGTTGAGTTTTCAAAGTTTGCTCAAATTGGGGATTTTGGTGGAATTGGTGGAATTAGCTATTGCATTGACATTTGGAAGGCTTAGGTGAGTTTACATTGCATCAAATTACTTGAATTATTGCTTAAATTGTTGAATTGAATTCAATTGTGCAAAACCCTAGTTAGTCGAATCCATTGTGCCCTAAGTTTGCCTATGCTTTTATTTGATTTTCCTTGGTTTTTCCTTGCCAATTTGATCCTAATTTAATGTTGTTTAATCTTGCTTTTTATGCCCTTGCATTGTGGAACAATGTACCTTGTTATTGGATTGAATCGGCAAGCCAATTTTGATCCGAACCCTAACCTATTAGCTTGCCATTGTGTGTCACCTTGTGTTTGATAATTTGCCTAGTTTATTTGTCATTGGCTTATTGGTTTGCATGCCATGAGCCTACCAATTGAATACCATTGTCATTTGTGATAATGGTATGCCAATTGACCTATTGGATTCGGCCACCGTACCAACTCTTGTTCTTTATCTTTATTGTTTATCCTAACACGTATCCTTGCCTAATTGTTATAATTCTTTATGCCATTGATTCTTATTTCATGTGATTTGATTGATTTTGACCATATTGACTATGAGGGTACCATTGTTGCATAATGGTATCAATTGATATGTGACTTCTTTCTATTTGCCTAATTGCGGTTGACAAAGCTGCCTCACCGACAGAGTAGTGGGTACATACTGTCGGCAATGTGCACATTGACTTTGATGCCCTAGCTGGGAAGGGTTTATGGTTCCAGCCATAGAACCTGATCAGTCTTATGATTATGTGATATGTGAGAGACTATGAGATTATACATAGTCCGCAAGTACGTGGCCCTTTTATCTGTCTACCATGATGTTTGCTCTATTTGTATATGACCATTGTTATTTCATACCTTTATCGACACTGATTCTGTAATTTCTATGATTTAACCTGATTTATTGTTCTCTATCCTATATAAACCATTATTGAGCTTATATTTCATTGAGATGCAGGTAAATTCACTGATTATCTTTCATACTCACTCTTTTGTTTGTTTATCCCTTTCAGGAGAGGAATAGGTTGCAGGATCCAGTCTTCTATTCTCTGTAGATTTCCTGCTTCAGATTTCTGATGTATATTTCTATTTTGGATTACTGTATTATATTATTTTGATGTTCATGATCTAGCTGCTCTATGGGTATGTATTAGGTAGCTAGGAGATGAACATTTTCTATATTTGATATTGATGGTCAATATTGGTTATATATGATACATGATATATATTTGTGACAGCCAATTGCATTATGATGACAGGATAATTGACAGGTTAACAGAATGATTAACAAGATAATATAATAGATGGTAACTATAATAAATGAATAATATATTGAGGTTGATAGATTGTGTAATGATACTGGGTTCTACGGGTGTCGGTCGCCATTGGCATTTTTCGTGCCCTAGGACCGTCGCAGTTCGGGAAACCGAGTTGTGATAGGTAGGCCAATTGGCATGCCAACGTCACTGGTAACAATGGCAATCAAATAGGAGGCCTATGGAATACAAACCAATAGGCCAATGGCAAATGAACTAGGCATTTCATCAAACACATGGTGGGCATACAATGGCAAGCCAATAAGTTAGGTTAGGTTACAAACTTGACTTTCCCAATTCAATCAACACAAAGCCACATTGTCAAACAAGGTATAGGCATTCAAGAAACAAGATTAAACAATATAAAAATATGATCAAATGGCCATGGAATTCAAGCAAAAACCAAGCAAATTTCAAAGGCATGAATAGTAACTATAGGTTTGGGAAAATGAGGGGTTTTAGGGCAAGATTCCAATCAGCAATTCAATCAATTATGTATGGTATTTGATCCATTATAGACTCACCTAATGCTTCAAATCCCTTTGAATAGCTCAACTCCACCAAAATCACCAAATGAAGCTATATAGGGAAACCTTGTCAAATTTGATGTTCTACATCAAACAAACCACTAATTAATCATCCATTCATATCCAATTAACATATTCTAATACTAATTAACCAATACAAACACTAAATCAACAACTCATTTCTTACAACTTCAAATTAACTATCCAAATTAGGGATTTCAACAAAATTGCATCAATTGATGCAAATTAACTACAAACCCATTTAATTCAACTCAAATAACATCTAACTAAACCATTAAACTAAGAAAATCACATCTTACCTCAAATGGAACAAAGTGGCCGAAAATTTCCCTTAGTTCCTCCTTGGAATCCTTAGATCCTTTCTACAAATTAAAAATGGAAATGAAGAGAACTCAATTGATTTGCTAGTTTTCTATCAAATTTCCTTAGAAATTTTGATGAAATGATGAAGAAAATGGAAGGAAGAAATCAAGAACATGGTTCGGCCATGTTTAAGAAGAAGAAGAAAATGAAGAACAAAATGGTTAAGGCAAAATAAATAGAAAAGTCAATTTGGTCAATTACAACTAAATCCCCCAATTCTCATCAATTACACTTTGGTCCAAAATCTTCTGTAATTTATTCTGTTAATTCTGTCAGAATTTAGATATCAGAGTGGGGAGTTAATAAGCTTATTTTAATTTATACTTATTTATAAAAATAGTTTCGGAGTCATTCCGTAACCCCGACCGACCAATTTCCACTATTCACCTTAAACTTTCATTTATTTTCAATAATGCCATTAGTTACTTTTTCAGTGTTCCTAAATGATTTTCACTTATTTCTTTTTACCAAAATTACACATAAATTATGATGATCTTTTACCCCCAGATCAACTTCAGAAATTCTTCTGTTGACCGAATTGCTAATTTCTCGGCAGTGTTCCCGACACTTTTGCTTTTCGGAAAAGTAACAAGTTCGCTTTCTAACTGTGTCTCTAAAATTATTTCCCATCATTTCAAGACTAATGAACCACATTCTGAGAATTAATTCATGCATGATAGTTATAACTTTCTAGGGTATTACAGTACATCCAGGGATTACCAAGATGTACCATGATTTGAGGGATATGTATTGGTGGCCTGGTATGAAGAGAGATGTAGCTCGGTTTGTCTCTACATGCTTAGCCTGTCAGCAGGTTAAGTTTGAGTATCAGAAACCATCGGGTTTACATAAGGAGATCGAGTTTCCATAGTGAAAATGGGAGCAAGTTACTATAGATTTTGTAATCAATTTACCAAGGACTATGCGGGGTTATGACTCCATATGGGTTACTGTAGATCAATTGATGAAATCTGCTCATTTCCTGGAAATTAAAACCAGCTACTCTGCAGTTCAGTATGAACAGTTGTATGTGGATAAGATTGTGCAGCTTCATGGAGTGCCATTGATGATCATATCAGGTAAAGGTACACAGTTTACTTCTCGATTTTGGCAGAAGTTCCAGAAGGTTATGGGTACTCAGTTACGGTTCAGTACAGCTTTCAATCCACAGACCGATGGACAGTCAGAAAGGACAATTCAGACTTTGGAATATATGCTTCAGTTGTGTGCTCTGGATTTTAAAGGTAACTGGGATCAATATCTACTGCTGATTGAGTTCTCCTACGATAATAGTTATCATTCTTCTATCGAAATAGCTCCATATAAAGCACTGTATGGTACGAAGTGTATATCTCCAGTATATTGGGTGGAACTAGGGGAGAAACAGTTGAAGGGTCTAGAGTTGATTAAAGAAACAATGGAAAAGGTGCCTATCATTAAAGAACGGATGAAGACCACTTTTAGCAGACAGAAGAGTTATGCTAATCCAAAGTGGAAGGATGTTCATTTTGCAGTTGGTGACCATGTCTTTCTTAAAATCTCACCAATGAGAGGTATCATGAGATTTGGGAAGAAAGGGAAGTTGTCACCAAGATTTATAGGACCATTTGAAGTTCTTGAGAAGATTGGCAATGTGGCCTATAGATTGGCTCTTCCACCTAATTTTAGCCATGTTCATTTGGTGTTCCATATCTCTATGCTGCAGAAGTATGTATATGACCCATCACACGTATTGGAAATATATGATGTTGGGGTTAATGAGGACTTGTCATATAAGGAGCTACCAGTAGAGATAGTAGATCGACAAGTCAGGCAATTGAGAAATAAAGAAATCTCAATGGTGAGAGTGCTTTGGAGGAATCAATCGATGGAGGAGTGCACTTGGGAGAGCGAACAGGAGATGAAAGACAAATATCAATTCATGTTCCATCAATGAGGTATGTATTTATTTTAAATTCGAGGATGAATTTATTTGAAGGGGGGTAAAATATAATACCCTAGAAAGGCCTATCTTAAATGCATATTATAGTTCTCAGTTTTTAGTTTGAAATCATGAAATGGCTAGAAATAATTTTAGAGACAGTTAGAATGTAAATGAGATACTTTTCCGGAAATCGTCGATGTCGAAAATACTCCCGAGAAAATAGCAGTCCAGTCGACAAATGAATTTCTGATTCTGACCAGGGGATAAACAACTATATATATGCATGTGTAATTATGGTAAAAAGAAAGAGGTGAAAATGTTTAGGAACACTAAAATAGTAGGTGATGGCAAAATCATAAATAAATGAAACTTTGAGGGGTATAGTAGAAATTAGACTGTCTGAGTTTCAGAATGACTCTGTAACTATTTTTATAATAAAGTATAAATAAAAATAAGCCTTTTGAATTCCCACTTTGAAATTTAATTCTCAATAGAATTATCAGAATAAATTACAGAATGAAATGTGGTAAAAGTACAATTTATAGAAAGTTTAAGGACCAAAATAAAATTTACCTTAATGACTTAATATATAAGCATGCCTTAGCCATTTTTTGTTCATCTTCTTCTTCTTTCCTTGCTTGGTTGAACCACCACACCATTTCTTCCACCATTTTCATGTAATTTTCTTAAAGGAAAATCAAAGAAAACTTAAATATCAACCTTGTTTCTTCCATTTCCATCCATTTCTCACTTGAAATCACAAAGGAAACCAAGAAACAATTGAGAGAGGGATTCGGGTGGAACATCACCAAGAGGTAACAAGTTGATTTGTTTAGTTTTATGGTTAATTTAGATGATTTAAATGATGATTAGAATGGGTTTTGTGGTTAATTGCATCAATTGATGTATTTGTTAGATTTTCCCTATTTTCAAACCCTAAGTTGAAGTTGTTTGAATTAGCTATTTGATTTTGTATTGGTTTATGTTAATTAAGCTTAGAATATATTAATTGGAGGCTAATAGATGAATTATTTGTGGTTGGTTTATTCTAGAAAATCAAGAACACCAAAGTTGCCAATTTTGCCTCCTTTGAAGCTTTAGGTGGAAAATCAATTTTTCAACCCAATTTGAAGCACTAGGTGAGTTTAATATGCATCAAATTACATGTCCTAAGCATTCAAATATTGATTGGAATTCTCTTTTGGAATCCCATTTTTGGCCAAACCCTTTTGTACTATTCATCCCATTGTTTTTGCTTTATTTTTCTTCATATTTTCCTAAGCTTATTTGATTCTTTAAATGATATTTATTGTTGTATATCTATTACTTATTGAAATCCCTACATTGTGAGTTATTGTTGATTTTTGGAGCAATGTTGGAGTTGCACCCAAACCTTGTCAATTTGTCCATCTTTTGTTGCACACCAAGTGTTTAATGAAATGCCTAATTCATTTTGTCATAGGCCTATCACTTGTTCATCCGTAGGCCTACCATTTGAATGTCATTTTCACCAGCAACATTGACATGCCAATTATGCTAATCTTTTGTTTATGTATGACCAACCTATGTTCCATACCATTGTTAATTGTTATACCCTTTGCTATTGTATAACTAGTTGTTAATACCATTCTATTGTTATATTGTATCTTGAATTGATTGATATTGGATTATTCATACTTGGTGATACCATTGTTGTATAATGGTATCTAATGACATGTTCTTTACTTTTATTGACTCTGATGTGGTTTGACAAAGCTGTCACTCCGACAGGGTAGTGGGTACATACTGTTGGCAATGTGCACATTGACTCTATGTGATACCCTAGCTGGGAAGGGTTAACAGTCCTGGCCATAAGACCTTATCAGTCTTATATTTATTGATATGAGATTGATTATGTGTTTTACACATATTCTATACATTTCATTGCCCTATATCTGTCTTACCCATCTTATATATACTTCTATTGATATGAGTATTGACCTTACTATCATTCCCTATATTTGATTATGTATTCTGATTTTATTGAGCAGACTGTTATTATTATTTTATCTGTTTATCCTTTATTAATGATCCAACACATATTTATTGGCGATGCATATTAGATTCACTGAGTATCTTATATACTCACCCATTTTCTTATTTCCCATTTCTAGGTACAGAGTAGGAGGCAGAATCCCAACTCTTGACTCTCTGTGGATTTCTACAGTGTTCATAGTAATGTAATTACATTAAACACAGTAATTTTTATATGTTCATGATCTAGCTGCTCCATGGGTTATGTATAGTTTAGTTAGTTTATGAACATATATGTATGACATAATATGGAGTATGAGTAATGATATGGCATGTTTTGATGAATGTTACAGCCAATTGCAATATATTTACAGACAGTTTACAGAATGACAGTATAAATGGTAACTAAGTAAATTGATAGTTATAGATATTTGCATATGATACTGGGTTCTAAGGATACCGGTCGCCTTTGGCATCTCCTGCATCCTAGAACTGTTGCAATCAAAAAACGGGTCGTGACATAACCCAGCCATGAAATCCATAGTGACTTGCTCCCATTTCCACTCAGGTAGCTCTATCTCCTGTAACAAACCAGACGGCTTCTGATGTTCAAATTTAACCTGCTGACAGGCTAATCATGTGGACACAGATTTAGCCACATCCATCTTTATACTAGGCCACCAATAGACATCTCTCATATTATAGTACATCTTTGTAATTTCAGGATGTACACTGTAAGAAGAATAATAGGTCTCTTTCATTATCTACTCCCGTAAACCAACAATATCAAATACACATAGCCGTTTACCTGTAATACCTCAGTAGATAGAACAATAGGCAGTGAGTAGACAGTATGGATATATTGGATTATAGTAACTGATATGGTATTAATTTAAGTATGAATAGGCTTAACTAATTACTGAAACATATAGAGAATGGTAGAGTGTAACACTAAAAAATTTTTGAAACTCAACGGGTCACTTTTGTGACACTGTCCTGGAAAATACCGGTGTTAATTATACTGCCCGGGGAAATAGCAATCCAATTGATTTAGGAATTTCTGACTCAGACCAGGAGGTAAAGAGTCATCTATATTTATGTGAATTTTTAGTAAAAGAAAGAGTTGAAAAATATTTAGGAATACAAAAAATAAGAGTAATGGCAAAATTGTAATTAATGGCAATATTAAGAGTATTTTTAGAAACGGGCTGTCTATGACACAGAATCAAACCCAAAGTATTTTTAAATGATAGAACAATCTAAAATAAAGTATTTCACTCCCCACGCTTGAGATTGAATCTAAACAAAATAGATAGAATAAATTACAGGAAGTTTCAAGGTCAAAATACAATTAAGAAAAATTTCGGATAAAAGTGCAATTAAGCAAAGTTGTAGGACCCACCATTTACACTAAAATTCTAGAAAGGAAGCATGTGGTGGCTGGCCATGATGTTGGAGGGAGATTTTTAGTATAGATTTTTACTTAATATTCTTAGAAATTGGACAAATGTCCATTATTCTAGAAAATTCTACTTTTCTATTCATTTCTTTATAAGTTGGCTTTAGTGTATATATAAAGAGAAGAAATGAATGGTCATTTGATACCATTAGGCCGAACCATATAGAAAAAAACAGCTAAAAAATTTGTTCCAATCCTTCCAAAGAAATCAATCAAAACTAAATAAAAAATTGATGAGAGAAAGGAAAGTGAAGAAAGGAAGTTGATGGAGATTATGTTAAGCTATTTTGGGAAAGAAAAAGAGAAGGAAAAGAATCATCTAAGTGCAAGGTAATGATTCTAAATTTATCCTCTTTAATTGTTTTTAAGAGTATCATGGTTTGATTTAGTCAATAATTGAGTTAATTAAGCTAAAAGTGTAAAGAAGGGGCTAGAGTTTAAAGGGGATTTTGAAACTATTTTAAGGCAGTAATTTGTAGCTAGTATTCCAAAATTTTAATATATGAATTTGAAGTTGGTCAAAACATGAAATTTATAGATAAATATGTTAAAAAGGAATTTGTAAAATTCAAAGTGAGAAAAGAGTTATTGAGTAAAACTTGTGACTGGCCAGAATTAGGTTTTCTAAAATTTTGCTACTGTGTTTTTATTTTACAGAATGATACAAAGACAGAATTAAAAGAAGTATTCAATATAAAAAGTGTTCATTTATGTCTTATCTATAAACTTGTAAAAGGGTTTTTCAATTAGATTTTTGGTTTATGAGATATTGAGCCATAAGTATAGACTGCCAAAATTAACTGACAAATAGAATATAGGCTACTAAGTTTTATTGATATGAGGACTTTAAATTCTGAATTAAGCAAAGTGTTTAACTAAAAAATGTTCATTTATATGTTATCTAAATGGATAAAAAATATTTTTATAATTGGATGAACATGGAATTAATTATAGGCATGCAAATAGAGTCTGTTTAGATAGAGATTTCAAGACAATAGTTTAACTTTGAAAATTCACTAATAATTGTATATTGAATCAAATAATCTGAAATTTGATTTCATATGTCTAGAGTAAACAAAAAAAAAAAAAGAATCAAAGTAATTGGATAAGTATAAATTGAGTTATGGGCTAAATAGTAGATAGTGCTAGATTAGAGTTACAGTGCATAATGCAGGGCAATATGGCTGGTTATAAGGTTAAGTTTAAAAAAACACTATAAATTGTGTAATAATGAAAATAAGGTGAATTTTGGATATTTTAAAACTTGATATGTCTAATTTAAGTAGGAAAAATAACTAAAACATTTGGATAAATGTAGAGAGAGATATGAGTAATGAAACATAGGCTGCCAGTAAAGGTTCTTTATTGGCAAAACCTAAAACTTGGAAATTTGAGAAATTTTCTTTAATATAAGTATAAGTAATGTAATTTTATGTTAAATAGTATCTAAATTGAAATTAATTGGATATGTAGAGTGAATAATGAATAAGAGACGTAATAGGTACCATAAGAGATAAGGCAAAAAATTAAGGATAAAGGAAAAGGGAAATGTATAAGTCATAAGTTAAGGTGAGTAATGTATACATTATTATGCATATCCATGTTTTGATTTGTTGACCCAATGAACATATTTCCTTCTTGATTAAATGTCACTTTGCTATTGTTGATCATCCTTTGATCTTCCTCAAGATTGAAATCACCCAAATCCATTGATTCTTATTGGTATTCAAATGCCTATTGTATTTGATTGATCATGTACCCAAATAATCCCAAAAGTAAGCACGCCAAATGTTTAACCATATACCATGATATTTATTATTGAGTTGCTACCTTTATACCAAATAATGAAACCGTCACATGTTCATCGAAATGTATTGATACTTGACTTCCATTGTTATATTTAGTTATCATATGCCCGTATTACATATATAATAATGTATATATGCTCACTGAACATTTTATACTCACCATATAGTGGTTTATAATTTTTACAGGAATGAGATAGAGAAGGCTAATTCCAAGTTAAATTCTTCTCCGACTTGGAACATCAAGTACATCGAGGTAGAATTTTATTCACTAAAGGTCATAGGTATCAAATCTTAGAGCTTTATGGTACTGTGTATAGTTAGGTGATTAAATACTATAATGATGTATAAATAGTGAAATAATTGACATTAAAATGACATTAAAAATTTAATGTGATTTACTATTTAAGTTTAGTAGTGAATGACTATAATGTGTAATGCTTAAAGATTGATTATGATAATAATAGTAAAATGATAAAGATAATGATACTGAAATTGTTAAAATGAAATTTATATGTCATGAAAGAGATTCAGAAGTATCATATATGTCTGTGTGAATTGTGAAGTTGAGGGTATAAGGATGGCAAATTATTGGGAGTGCATTCTTATTTCAGGTTATGAAATTGTAAATATAATTTAGGAATAAGATTAAAATTACAAAGGAAACTCTGGCAAAATTTTTGAAAAATTTACAAGTAAATAATAGAATTTAAACATTAATGAATGGGTTAAAAGTGAATGATTGATAACTGGATTGTTAGCGAAATTTATGGGTTTTCAGTGACCCTAGGTCTACCCATACCCTAGGATCGTCGCATTCCAAAAGTGGGACATGACATTACCACATTTCAATACACCATCCTCAATAGTGAACTCTGGAGCTTTTCCATTCTGAACATCTTTTTTTTAATATCATCAATCAATAGTGGCTTAACCCAGAATTGGGCTATCAGAGCCTAGTTTTGATCCAGGGATCCCAATTCCAATTCCATTCCCATATCAACTAACTCCTACATCTGATGAATCAATGGCCTTCTTATAACTGGAATGTGAGCCAAGCTACCCATAGACTTCCGGCTTAATGCATCTGCTACCACATTTACTTTACTCAAATGGTAAAGGATTTTACAGTCATAATCCTTAAGCAGTTCAACCCATCTTCATTATCGAAGATTCAGATCCTTCTGTTGAAGTATATACTACAAACTTTTATGATTCGTATATATCTCACATTTAGTCCCATACAGATAATGTCTCCAGACCTTTAGTGTAAACACCACGGCTGCCATCTCTAAATCATGAGTCATATAATTTATTTCATGCTTCTTTAACTGTTGAGAAGCATAAGCAATCACCCTCTTATTCTGCATAAGGACACATCTCAATCCAACTTTGTAGGCATCACAGTATACTGTGAATTTATCATCTTCCGTTGGCAAAGCTAATACTGGAGCACTTGTGAGACAAGTCTTCAAAGTCTGGAAACTACTCTCACATTTATCTGTCCATAGAAATTTCTCCTGTTTCCTGGTTAACTTGGTCAACGGAGTAGCTATTTTAGAGCAATCTTTCACAAACCATTTGTAATAACTAGCAATACCTAAGAAACTGCGGATCTCTGAAACATTGGTAGGCCGAGGCCAATTAGTAACTGCTTCAACCTTCTGAGAATCCACCTTAATACCATCTTTGCATACCACATGGCCCAGAAAACATACTTCAGTCAACCAGAACTGGCATTTAGATAGCTTAGCAAACAATTAATTCTCTCTCAATGTCTGTAATACTATCCTCAAGTGCTCTGCATGTTCCTCCTCACTCTTGGAATAGATAAGTATGTTATCAATGAACACAATGAAAAACCTATCCAAGTAATGCTTGAATACTCTGTTTATTAGATCTGTAAATGCAGTCGATGTGTTAGTCAACTCGAATGACAACTCTAAGAACTCATAATGTCCATATCGGGTTTTGAAGGCAGTCTTGGGCACATCTTCCTTCTTAATTCTCAATTGATGATACCCATATCGCAGATCAATCTTAGAAAAGTGACTGGCAACCTGCAATTGATCAAATAGATCATCAATCTGTGGCGGAGGATATTTGTTTTTCACAGTCACCTTATTCAGCTGTCGGTAATCAATATAAATCCTCAGTTTTCTTTTTCACAAATAGCATTGGAGCACCCCACGGAGAACTGCTCGGTCTAATAAATCCTTTATCCCGTAATTCCTGCAGTTGCACCTTTAACTCTTTTAATATAATAGATGTCATTCCGTTGGGAGCAATGGATATAGGATCTGTATCCCGGATACACATCAATCTCAAATTCAATCTCCCTCTCTGGGGGTTGCTCTGGCAAATCATCAGGAAAGATATCAGGGAATTCTCTGACCATAGGTAGCTGATCAATCCCTATTGAAGTCTTTTGCACATCAACCACATGAGCCAGAAATGCTGCATAACCCTTCCTTATCATCTTTCTAGCCCGAATAGCAGAAATAAAACTAATTCTAGATTCACATTTGTCACTTTGGAACTCAAATTTTGGTTGCCCTTCTGGCTGGAATATGATTTTCTTTTCATAACAGTCAATAAATGCACGATGTGTTGTTAGCCAATCCATACCAAGTATCACATCAAGCTTTAACACAGGTAGTACTATCAAATTAGCATATAGAATATTATCATCAATTTCAACTACATAGCCCGAGTAAAAATACTTCACTTCAATACTCTCTCCCATAGGTGTGGTGATCTCTAATGGTATACTCAATAATTTTCTTTCCTTATTCAACTTAAGTGCAAACATAGGTGAAACAAAGGAGTGTGTGGCACCAAAATCAAATAATGCTTATGTTAATTCATTATGTATTAAAATCATACATGTGATTGTATTTTCTGCTCTTTGTGCCTCCTGGGTATTCACAGTAAAAACTCGCCTCTAACCTTTACCTGCTGGGCCTGACTGCTACTCGGTGCTTATTCTCTACCTCTACCCCCTACCTGGGGCATCTCTAGTAACATTTTGGCTCATCTGTATAGTTGGCTGAGACACTGTTGCTGATGGTTGTTGTTCACCCCACATTGGACATTTATTAATGAAGTGCCTATATTGCCCACATTTCAGACAGGCACATAATTGTCGTTGACATTCCCCTCCGTGCCTTCTACCACAAAAAACTACAGATAGGCACACTGGGCATCTAAGTAAAGGGTCTAGATGAACCCTGAGAATAGGCAGATGTTGACTGCACTGGAGGCCCCCTATTTTGAGTCCTCTTCCTCTGGCTATCTGATGGAGGTCTCTGATCAAATCTAGACACTGACTCTATCTGTCTCAGTTGGAAGCTACTTTCCCCTCTTCTTCTCTGTGTATTTGGTCCTCCCTTCCTCTTTTGATCTCTCTTAGCTCTCTCTGACTTGTATTTCTCCTCCATCTGAGTAGCCTTGTCAAAAATGATAGTCAGAGATGTGAATTTAGTAGCTAGCAGGGCATTATGTAGTAAGGCATATAGTCCTCTCTTGAATCTGCTAATCAAATATGCCTCTGTAGGAGCAATCCAAGTAGCATATCTGCTAAACCTAATAAAATCATTAGCATACCCCTTAACTATCCTTTTACCTTGCTCCAATTGCTCAAACTGAATCAAGTTTTTAGTCTTCACCCATTCTGTTATGAACTCATCTATAAGAGCCTATCTGAACTCTGTCCAAGTGGGAGGATGATCGCCATATAATCTAGGCTCTGTATGTCTGAAAAACCATGTCCAAGCTTTCCCTTTCAGTAACAATTCAACCAGCGCAACTGCTCTGGCATCTAAACAAGGTAGTCTCCTAACTACCTTCTTTATCTGCTTTATGAAATTAATAGGCTCCTCGCCTTTGTCATCTCTAAATTCAGGCATATTAAGTTTTAGAAAATTAAACATGGTAACCCCACCTTCATCAATAAGTCGACGCCCTCCTGGACTACAGGTTTGCCAGGAACAACTGCTTGCTATACTGGAGCTAGTGCAGGAACAGCTAGTGCAGTAGGAGGTGGCACTGTTGTTGGTGTTAGTGGTGCCATATTTTGACTCTCCCGCCTCATTTCCTGAATTTGCTTATGTTAATCCATCATCCTCTGCATTATTTCCATCCTCCAGGTGGTCATCACTCATTCCTGTTTCTTCTGTCCTCCGTCAGGATTGGGGAGATTCCTTTATCATTTCTCTGACTAGGGACTCATTAAAGGCTACCTCTGCCTCTCTAGTATCCTCTCTGTCTCTGTTGTCTGCAGTGCGGTCCCTTTGTTTATCAAACATCTCTATCACTACAGAAAACAGAAACAACAATTTCAGAACGATACAGAAACGCATAACACACTTATATACTAGACAAATGCACCACAGGACGAAACAATAATTCCTATGCTCCATGGTTTTACTTTCGTCTATTAACATTGTATCTAGTTACTATTCGCATAAACCTATGTTCTGATACCACCTCTGTCGCATTCCGATTTCAAAACATGACGGTCTTAGGATGCAAGAGATGCTAGAGGCGACCGACACCTATAGAACCCAGTATCAAATCCTATAATTACTTAATATCATATTATTATCTAATTACTTATTTAATATTCATTGCATGCTATGATATTATGTAATTTGTCTGTTTGTAATTTGTTCTGCTATTGGTTGTAGTCATCATAATCATGTGCAATATTAATATTTAATTTCCACATTATACCATATATTTATATAAATACAATCTAACAATGCCATTAATACATTACCATGAAGCAACTAAAATATATACATAAATACAGTGTTAAAATAATTACACTGTTAATACAGATACAGCAGGAATCCATAAAGGAACAAAAGTCGGGATTCTGCCTTATAATCAGCACCTGAAAAAAGGAAACAACTAAAGGAATGAGTATAAAATACTCAATGAATCTAATATGCATCACCTAATAGAAATAGGTTAAGTAAATAGCAAATAGACAGGTAAATAATCAATAAATTTCAAGGTTTGCACACCAAATACATAATGAAGAATAAGTTTACAGAATTCAAAGGTTAGGAATTAATAAATATTTAACAAAACTCATATCATATAGATAAGACAGATAGTGGGCCATGAACACGTATAATCTCATGTCAAACTCATATCATATACATAAAACTGATCAGGTCTTATGGTTAGGACAGTTAACCCTTTCCAGCTAGGGCACCATATAATCAATGTACACATTGCCGACGATATTTACCTGTTATCCCGTCAATGAGGAAGCTCTGTCAAATCAACATGTAAACCAATATAGGTATAATACCCTAGAAAAGCTTACCAAGTTTTTATGAATAAAGTTCTCAGTATGTGGTTTGAAATTATCAAAATGACTAAAGATAATTTTAAAAACTCAGTTAGAGCGAAAACAAGAAACCTTTTTAGAAAATATCAGTGTCAATATCGCTGCCGCAAAAATAACAGTCCGGTCGACAGATGAATTTCTGATTCTGACTGGAGCGTAAATGATTATGTGTATACATATGTAAATATAGTAAAAAGAAAGAGGTGAAAAATGTATAAGAACACTGAAAAATGTTTAAGTACTTGATTCTGTATTTTAGAGATTTTGAGCAAATTGATTCATTTATTTTATCTGCCTATTGTTTATTGATATTCCTGTAACACCTTAGCCTAAACCCTGATAGGGACCTTTAGGGAAATTATTTTCCTTTCTTTATGATGTGTTAATATTATATATGAATGCATGGAATATATATATATATATGCATGTTATATGACCTCATTTTTAGGCCTAGAGTTGGCTTGAAGTCAGTTAGGACTTAATCGGGTAAGTTTGGAACTTTTGGTAATCGGGGGACTAAATTGTAATTTTGTAATTTTTCGAGGCTTTATAAATTTATCAGTATATTTGAGTAAAGGAAAGAATAAAAGTGAATGTAAATGGTCTTAAATTATTTATTTGGAGATTATATGGAAAAATATACCCGATTGGAGACAATTTCGGGAAAACAGCTCAACGGGGGCGTTTGAGGGGTTTC
>CANXYC010603398.1:0-25022 GCA_948193065.1 Aleurites moluccanus | reverse complement strand
ATTTTTATTTATTTATTTTTTATATATTTTAATTTAAAATCAAAATAAATAATATTATTTTTATTTAATTAAATAATTAATTTTTAAAAGTAATTTATTTTCTTATTTTTTATATATTTATTTAAATGAAATTATTTTTTTTATATTTAACAAAATAAAATAATTTTATTTTAATGTACAAAAATATAAAAAAAATAATTTCATTTAAATAAATATATAAAAAATAAGAAAATAAATTACTTTTAAAAATTAATTATTTAATTAAATAAAAATAATATTATTTATTTTGATTTTAAAGTAAAATATATAAAAAATAAATAAATAAAAATGTAATTAATAAATATTATACATAAAATTATTTATATATATTTTTTAATATTCTAATTTTAATTAAATAAAAAAGTAAGAAAATATAATTAAATATATAAAAATAATTTTCAAATATCTAAAATTAGAAAATAGATTAAATAATTAAAAAT
The DNA here is from genome assembly GCA_948193065.1 of Aleurites moluccanus. Lineage (NCBI taxonomy): Eukaryota > Viridiplantae > Streptophyta > Magnoliopsida > Malpighiales > Euphorbiaceae > Aleurites > Aleurites moluccanus. Next base: position 24,543 of record CANXYC010603398.1, on the reverse strand, counting down.
TAATTTTATTTATTTTAATTTTAGAAAAGTATATTTAAATAAAAATTAATTATTTCAATTTAATAAAAAGTAATTTTAAATTAAAAATAATATTTTTTTTAATTTTAAATAAATGAAATAATTAATTTTTATTTAGTTATTAATTTATTTTATTTTTTTATATTTTTAATTTTAAAAAATATTTTTTTAAAATAAATAAAATTTTAAGGACTAAATTGTAATTTGTCAATTACTTTTTTAATTTTTGTGGAGTCCAGGTTGAAAAGTCAACGGTCAAAAGGTCAGAATTATAGATTTTAATAACGTTAGGGTCAAAATTATATCTCGAAAAATATTAGAAGCTAATGTGTTCTTAGGACTAAACGGCAGGGTTAAAATTATACCTTATCCTTTTTTTTTTTTTATCTAATGGAACCATCTAATAGCTTTCTTAATTGGTTTAATTTACAAAAATACTAATTATGATTTTGATAATTCTTGAACTGTTTATCTTCTCATACAAATAAAAAGCATCGGCTTGCATATTAATTATAGAAAAATTAATTAGTTGATTGATTATCATTCGTTGACTCACAGAAACAAAGTCTCCCATCAAAATTTAATTAACCCTTTTCTCTAAAGGTGTAATCTGTGGTAAGCAAAAGAGAACCTGCCCTATGAATAGGATATCACCAGCTAATACTGGGCAGTGGGCATAATTGAATGGTGAAGTTGTTAATCAAGAAGGCTAGTGGATGATTGTCAACAAATTCACACACAAAAATATAATTTTCATGAACCCATAATCCAGAATTGGTAGAAACTGATTATTCAATTTTCTATTGTTCAAAGAAAATATAAGCAAAAGGAGAGAAGAAAATAAAATCATAGTAGAGAAACAGAACAGAAATAGAGACTATATGTTTATTACATATGTAAGATCAGATTAATTAATAACATAGAATAAACAAAAAAGATTGTTATTAAGGGGATAGATTAAGGAGAAAAGAAAGACTATAAATTGGGAATTATTGGACGACTGAGGGATAAAACAAAATCTACCCAATTAATTAGACTTTTATGCACTTTGTTTATGACTTCCTTAAATGCCAAATCTTAGCAAAAGGCCTAGCAACCCATATAAAATCAAAGCCGGCACCGCCGTGGCTCGGCCAGCACCGCCAAAATCATTAACAATAGGGTACAAGTTCCCCGGTGGACCAGTTATGTATACGAGAGATGGGGGAGGCGGAGGGCAGTAATTTGATGGCGGTTTCTTTGGAGACGGTGGTGGCAACGCTGGTGGAGGTGGCGGAGGCGGAGGAGGAGGAGTTGAAGTGCATGGACTACACTTATCATCAGTTGGCCCAGCTGGTGCGGTGATCTCATCAAGTTTTCTTGAATCCGAGCCTTGAATTGGTGGAGGAATCAAAATTAAAAGAAATAAATTTAGTAGCATAAAAAAATGTAACCACCTCATTTCAAAGCAGAATTATTGGAGGTAGAGAATTAATTTCTGGGAGAGGTGAAGATTGAATTTAACTATATTATAGACAAGTTGTTGTAGTTTCTTGGCCGGGTGGAGCGTTCTTCAAAGGGAAGGGTGTGAGACAAGGGCAGCTTTGTTAGGTTATTAGGTGCACGAAGAGTGTGATGGGTTTAAAAAGAATGATTAGTTTTGGGTATTTTTTTTTTTTAAATTTTTGGAAGGCAGAGAATTGTGACTAAAATTTAATGAGTATTTAGTAAATTTTTTTTTGATGTATTTATTAGTTTTTTAATTTTTAATAATTTTAATAAAATTATTTAATTAATAATAATTATTAATTGTTAGGTTATTAAATAATTATTGCTTATAAAAATTTTAATTTAGAATTATTTTAAAATAATTCATATTTATTTAAATAAAAAAATTAAATTATTATTTTAAAAATAATATTTAAATAAAAAATAATATTAATATTTATCTTTAATTATTAAACATATTAATAATTAATAATTTTATTAAATATATACGACAATTAATTATTATCTAATAACTATCAATTATAATCGAACACAATCTTAGACTTATTTATTATATCATACATAACTTTATTTTATTAAGTCATTTTATAATATAAATTTAATTTTTTTTAATAAAAATTTTAAATTGTTATGGTTATAACACTTAATAATTTTTCAACGCATGCCAGAGTGTTATTTATTTATTTATTTTTGGTACAGCATGCTAGGGTGTTATTACTTCTTTCATAAGGGAATCCATACCACTACATGTGGATGGTCCAAATTTGGGGTCCCTATCCAACTTAATTAATTAAAAAAAAAATCTTAAATCCTTTAGATTTACATGTACGGTTTGTTTAATTATATATAATAATATTAGAATTTTTTATTATGTGTACGTACGTATAATTTTTAATTAGTGTTTTCTTCGGTCTTCATTAGTAATAAGCCCATAGTTATGTATAAATATACAATGATTAATCAATTTGATCTGGATTATGAGCTTATAATGCAATCAATTATATGACTTGAAACCGGAAAGAAATGGAATCATGTAGGGCAGGAAGGATTACATATTATGATCAAAATATTAAAAGTAAAGTAAATTATATAGGGGAATTGTATTCGTATACTGATGTATAAGAGGGAATTTTAGACAGCCTATGTTATGCATAATTTGCACATGCTCTTTTTGGAAAATTCTGAAGGTATGCACATGATTATTGCACTACAAAGATTAGGGCCTTTCTTTTATTTTTTATTTTTTTGGGTTGGTTAGCTAACATTAGATAATTAATTGTAAATTTAAATTTCAGATTTTCATCAAATAAAAATGCTCATATATATATATATTTTATAATAGAAATGATTAAGGAAAATAAGAAGGTGAAAATTTAAATTATAATGATATTTTATTTTTTATTTAACAATAAATTAATATTACGGATTAATTTTAAAAAATTATATACATGTATATTAAAATTAAAGAATTTATAAATGACTAAAGTTTCTTATTTAGAGTCTAAAAATTTAAACCCTAATAATAAGGAAAATAAATTAATTTTTCTATTGAATTAATCTTTAATGTTAAAAAAATTCACCATTACTGAACTCTTACGGATCAATACTGTAGGACAATGTCAAAGTATTACCTTAAGTACACTGCTACATTATTTCAACTAGTATAGTTAAATTATATATAAAAACTAGTAGTTTGATTTTAAATCGATTAGAAATTTGAATATTGGAGTTGATTCTGAAATCAAAAAGCGTCAAATGGATAGAAACAATGGACTAAAATTTTAAAGTCATCGTGAGTAGGGATGATAATTGACACTTATTAACTGATGACTCATAATCCTAAATCCTAATGCCACATCTGTTCCCATAAACAGTCATACATATTTCTGGAATCAATAGATTAGGATACACATAACCAAATTGCAATTTGCCACTTAATTCTATTCAAACTCCCAATACATATCCCTTCAAATTTTTGTCTTTATAATCAATAGGGCTGAATGAAAATAATTCTATATACAAATGCATAAGCGAATAAGAAGAGACCAGTTAGCCACCAACCCATTTCTATCATTTTTCTAGTCCAACTTCCATAACCAAAACCATTCATTACATCTTTTAATTTATGCTTAACCATTTCTTTTAAGGAACCTTCCTACCTACTCCTAAATTAACATCAATAAGATGTGTCTACATACTGTCTCTCTTCCTAACAAACCAATTTGACCGACTACTAAGCAATCCAATGCTTAAAACTATTCAATTGCAAACAAAAGACTTAATGTAAATTCAGACGGTAGGCAGGTAGCCTACATGCACCGCAGTTGTGTTAATTTCTGTATCATTTCAATTATATTTTACAATACTCTTTTCGTTCAAAAAAATTATAATAAATTCACTTTTTTTTTTTTTTTTTCAATTAGCCCAATTGTATTGGTCGACATATGGAATTAAGAAAAAAGGGGCAAGCCTGTCACGATATAATTGCAAAGAGTTAAAAATATATATATATATATATATATATCCAATCATTTGCAGATCAATTTGATACACATTCATTCCATAATTTACACATGCAAAAAAAAAAAATATATATATATATATTAACAGAAAAGCCATTCATGGCAAATTCAGAAGCACGAAACACCAAGCACATGGTTTACACTACCATCTCATTACCAATCTCCCAAATTGTGCAATGACCCTATGTGGCTCATCACTCGTCAAAATTAAAAGATGAGCAAAAGATTATATCAACATCTTCAGAATAACTTTTCCCCCCCAAAACAACAAAATTGGAAGCCTTTAGTTGCAATAACTTCTTGTTCCATACATTCCCCAGCTTCCTACGCCAAAATGTGAGCCACTGCTGTTCATCACTGGATTTGAATCACACCTTGCCCTTTTTGAGGGTCCTGGACCATCAAGAACACAATATTCATGGGGTGACCAAAAAGAATCTAATCCTTGCCACATATCCATCAACATTGCTTGTAGCTCCTCCATGCTATAGTTTTTATTCTGCACAAAAGTTAACAAGGTACACAATTTACAACCAAAAAAGAAAATGCTGCAGAGTAAAAGGACTCAGAAGTCTAAGCTTTTCTATGGATATGCCCAAACAAATTCTTCTTATATTCTAAGATATTTTCAATACAGGATATTTTCTCTTATACAAATAACTTGAACATTTGTGATTATAATTCTAGATAGAGAAAGTTCAAAAAGATAACTAATTATTATTTTGCAAGGGTTGCATCACAATATTGACAGCACCATAAACATTGAAGTGGAAAATATCGACCTTGACACTCTTCCTCGATATATTATATCTCCGGATAGTGTCTCGGCCACAAAAAGACAATACAGACCAAACAACATAACTTTTTGACTATTTGTCCTTGAATTTTTTTATTCAAAGGATGAAGTTTCTTCAGTTCATTCTAAAATATTTCTTGATTGTTGCTGTCTTTGTAGCATAGTGCTATTAAAAATCTCCATTTTATAAAGTATTAGATGTCTGATCATCATGAATACGTGAGAAGCATCATTGCAGAAGATAAATAATTGACAAGAAAAAAAAAATTAATTCTAAGGGCGGAAAGAACTCGGACAAAGTTATTTTAACAAATAACCATGTCCAAAAGTAACGCCGCTGATTTTTCTTGCTCATCTTCATCTGATTAGATTAGTGCATATGAAGTGACCAGGACTAATTTGACATTCTCTTCTGCCGAATATTTTGTAAAACTATAATCAAAGGCATAGCCCCCATCCCATCCAAGTAGTTATTGATTTAATTTACAGACAGCTACAACAACCTAACAACTTACACCTAGACTAATTGCAACTCTTCTGGACTTGTCTGCACTTCCTATGAAATCTCATGCTCTCTGATGTGCTTAACATTTACCATAAAAGTCACATTTTTCCCTAACTGAAGAGAATTGTATGTCCACATGGTAAGGGGGAAAGTAAAGATTAATAATTTCGACACTTGGATTGGAGAGTCTACTTGCTATTATTTGATATCCGAAGCAATAATAGATTTAAAGATTTAACTTCTTAATCACAAGAAGAAATTTATGCCAACTCTGTGAGTCCCTCTCGAAGTTTCTATTATATATATATGAAAAAAACTGAATTATTGATTTATTAAGTAACGGAATCTGAAATAGATTTTCACTGCTGCTTCCTCGTCTTCACACTGTTATCACTTATCAGAAACCTGATATCTATATATATTGGCTGGAAAAGTTAAACAGCATGTTCATGTGACAAATGAAAATTAGAGAAGCTACCCTGATTTCTAACTAATATCAGTGCTTAAACAAAACAGCTTGTCCATTTATTATGTATCTCTACACCCGATATATAGGGCATGGAGATCATGGGAAAGGCAATAAGTTTATAAACCATGAAAGGGGAAAAAAAAAAACCTTTGAATCCGACTCTTACCTCTCTCTTCTCCTGTGCCATGAGAGACAACATTTCTTGCACAAAATCAGAGAATCCCTGAAACAATCAAGCATCAATAACAACTAATTAGCGTCACAATGGAGATAAAAATCTATATAAGAAAGCACAGAATAATAGCGGGGGGAAAAGAAAAAAAACCCACCTCGTCTTCCTCTTCAGAATCGTATAATCCCATATCATATAATGACCTCTTCTTCTGGTCTGATAAGACTGATACAACAGAAAATCAATTACGAATACCAATTAACAACTCAGGATCAATAAAGAATAACAAACCCACATGAACCCTCAAAACACTTACCTGAATACGCCTCTTGAATTTGCTGGAATTTCCGTTTGGCTTCGCTCAAAAGAGAAGGGGCTCTTGTCCATCTATCAGGATGCCATTGCTGCACCACAAAAAAAATGATTCGAAAAAATCCCACCAGAATCGAAACCAAAGAACGCTAAACCTTAATCACATTCATCAAACACTTACCATAGCAAGTCTGCGATAAGCACGTTTTATCTCTTGAATTGAAGACTCTGTACTCACACCAAGAACGCTATAATAAGATGGCGACCCTTCCATCTCCATTAACATCACCATTACTGTATAAAATCTCAAGAAAATGGAATTGTATTGAAATTCAATACTTGTGATCTCATATATATATTGTTCTTCTTGTTCTGATGATTGAAACTTGAAACAGAAATTGGTGTGTGCTACAGCGGCAAGATATCGAAAGGTTCGAGAAGGTATTTATAGACCCAATTGGGAAAAACGAAAATATCTGAGAGAGAGAGAAAATATCTGATCGGTGTCGTGGTTCTGATGGAGATCTCGAAAGTTCCCGAAAAAAAATTCTGGGGGCGACGGAGAGATATTTTGGTGGCGTGAGGTGGAAAGATTTTTTCCATTAAAAGAATTAAAAAGATATTTTAAATAAAAAAATATTAATAATGATAATTTATAAGTTGATTTTTAAGCAAAAAAATATTATTTAAATTTATAAAAATTAAATAAATTTTCAATTAAAAATTAAAAAAAAAAATTTATATGGAAGTAGGAATTATGTGTGATATGAAAAAAAATCTTAAATGAATTTAATTTACAGCATAATATTATAAATTAATTAATAATATTTAATTTTATTATTTATTTTAATTCATTATCAGTGATTATAATTTTATATTAATAAATTAGATTTGTCAAAAAAAAAAAAATTATCGTTATACGGAAGTGTGATAGAGGATAATAATAGGAAATGGTAAAGGAGCGGTTTTATGGAGAGGAAATAAAATAAGAAAAGGGAAAATGAAGAGAATGTTTGGGCGTTTGTTTTGATTGGGTTTGGCCCGTTTTCTCTTTTGGGAGGTTTCAGATAAAGCAGCTTGTTTAAAACATCGATTAAAAAAACCAATTAAATATTAATCATAAATCATATATTTCAATTTTATTTTATTTTACTCTCTATTCATCATTTAACTCCTTAATCTCAAAATTAACTGGCATCATTCTTTATTTCCACTCAATTAATCATAAATTAATTTTGCTCTCCGTTTATCATTCATAAAATTAAAATTTAATTTAATTATATTTAATTTCACAAATTATTAAAATCATACTAATGAAATGAACTTTTTTCTTCATGACACACACGAGTTTCCCAGAAATCTACATCTAATAACAAACATTTCAATTCCAAACTAAATCAGGGAACTATAGCTTCAACAAGAGGTCCAGAAATTGGACCTTCTTGTGGATTTGGGAATGACAACAGAGAAGTCTTCTCCTTAGGAGGTCCACTATTCTCATCTTTCGACTTTGATAAGCCAGCCTTCTTCCTAAGCATTTCAAGCTTCTCCATTATCTTCTTCTTCCTCTCAAGTCTCCCAACACGAGCTTCAGCAGGTTCTGTTGAAAGAAGGGTTAATCCACATACTGTTTCAGCTGTCAAGTATAGCAATGCATCTCTCCTTGAAATATTTAAGGTTATTGGTGCCTGCGATTTCTTCTCTTTTGATCTTACCATCTACAACACATGGAAAACAGAGAAAAAGTTGCATTTCATACTATAATTTGCAAATGATAAAATCCTATTTGTGTCTATTCAGTAACAACAATGTTGGATATATGATTTTACTGAGAACCTATAAAACCAGTTATATTCTGATCAAATACAAGGGATATCCCATCTATTTACTATTGTGGATACATGCAGAATATAAGGCTTTGGTAATAGGTAATTTGCTTTATATTACTGCAATTCACACTGTCTGAATCTAACATATAGCATTCCGTTACAAGTATCCAACATCCAATACATTTTTTTTTTAATAAATTACTACTGAAACTCCGACTCAAAACCTCTCGATCTTCTAAATGACTCTAATACCGTTGAACCAAAAGCTCATTGCTAACATCCAAAACAATTTTGACATTAGCATACATGGATCCAATTCGTTTAATCGCAGTATCTTCTTTATAGAGATAATTTAAATCAAGACACTTGGACAATGTTTGGTACAATACAATGTAATACAATTAAATTAAATTTAGATGCAGATTGATAGGATAGGATCAAATAAAAATTTTAATTCCTTATTCTATTGAATTTCTATTTGCATCATACCACATCACAGCTTAGTTCTTTGTTTTTGAAATTTAGATAGCCGTTGAAGGATTAACGAGAAAGAAAAAAAATGGTAAATCACATTTGCTGTCACCCATCATCTGTTTTTACATTTAAATGAAAGACTCAGATATAATTTCCAACAACAACCATTCTAAATTAAATAAATTAGAGCAACCAAACCAAACCGAAATGGGTTTCAAAGGGAATAGCAAAATAACCTGAATCAGTGGCCGCTTGATAACCGGTAAGTGTCCTTCTCCGATTATAAGGTGGAGTGGGTTCTTCACAAGCTTCGAATTAGTAAATGCCATGAGTAACTACCGAGATCACCACTGGAACTGCACTCAGAAAGTCTGAAAGACCAAAAATGGGGAAAGTGTACTTTTTTTGTTTTCTTCGTTGGATTTAGTACTTTTTATTTGGAGTGTTCACGATAAAATGAAAACAGCTTCAGTGGTAACAGTTGGATTGGGCTAGTCTAACCTTATCAGTTTCCAGGCCTTTCCGCCTTAAATCCGACATTTATATGAAGATTTTTCAACCATTTGGGCTTCTCCTCAAGTGTGGCGAAAGTCCACATTCGACATTTATCTATTTGATTTTCATATATTATTTATATACACTCAACAAATGTAAAAAGGCAATCAAATAGTTTTTTAAAATATCAAATTCAGGTGTATAAGGAATTAGGTACTCTCAAATTATTCTATAATTTTTCTTATTATTAGATTATAATTTACAAGGCATCCAAAAAACCAAAGCAATATATATCAAGATAATTAATTACATTGTCCATTTATGAACTCTGTCAATTGTTATATTTCAATGTCTTAATTTTATTTTTTATTAATTAAATATTTAAATATTTTTTTTTCTAATTAAGTACATTTAATTAATATTTATTATAAAATAAAATAAATTATTTATACTTAATAAATGATACCACACTTAAATATCTATTCCATTTATCTCTCTCTACTTTTAATATTTTTTAACTTTTTTTAATTGATTTCTATTATTTTTTTAAATTGTCAAAAATCACCTTCTATTGGTTATATATATAATTTTTAGGCTTTGAATAGTTTGGAATTTTGATAAATAATTTTCACGAAACAAAATTACCTCATTCCTTTTTTAGAATCCATTATACAAGAGTGAGAGATGAAATAAATTTTATAAACATAGATAAATTGAATTAGAAATTTCTCTAGATTGATTCATTGGAAAGTCTCTGATACCTAAGTCTATAGGCTAAAAAAAAAAAAGAAAGAGTTGAGTGAGTTCACCCTTATTTTACCTTTCTTTTATCTATTTATAAGAGAAAATAGAAATTCCTATATACACATTTTTTTCAAATTATTGAAAGTCATTTTTATTTCTTATCAACTTTAAATAGAAATATACCATTTTAATTAAATTCGGATTATTTTCCATCAATATTTATGAAGACATCACAAGTTTTGCTCTTACCTTCAAGAATGAGGTCATAAGAGTTGGGGTGTCATATTCCATGCAAATCCTCATCAAACGATCAGTCCTTTAGCTTAACCCTGCGTTCGTTGCCGGTTCGACCTTAACTATATATTAATTTCACTTGCTCAAACTTCAATTATCAAATCTGATAGTTTAATCACATCTGATATACAATCAATTATGAAATAAGATTTAAAAGGTTAAAAATTTTCAATATATTAAACAAAATTTTCCTAAAATTCTGAACCAGGCCAAGCACTAATTTGCTCAGACACTTTCGAATTTTAGGGACATTTCTTAGGCCGATTGTATGATCATTCGTGCTAACATAAGATGGATTTTTTTTAGTAAGATATTCATCTAATATAATAATAATCCATAAACTAAAAAATGATATTAACATTTTGCATTAAGAAAAAAATATAAATAAGATTTATTTAATTACTCAATTTATTTAAATCACATTTACACGTTAATTAAGAGTGTGAGATAAAAATATACATAAATATAATATAGGTAAAATATTTTCATAATTTTATTTGTACATAAGGTCTAACCTATTCCATTTTTGAGTGCTACATAACCTATTCCATTTTTTAGTGGTACATACGCCTAACTTGAACAAAAAAATTTCTAAAATGTATCCCTTGCAACTCTGAAAATATGAGTATTAATCTGTAATTAAGTACTAATTATCCATCTGATATGATCAACAAACTTGTGCTGAAAATATATAATTTCCATTGACAATGATGAGTGGATTTAGTTGTATTTGTATGATAAGATTAATGGTTTTTCTGAGACTCTCAAGAGTTAAAAATTAAAAATTAAATTAATATTAAATAAATAAATTTAAAAATAAAATAAATGAGTGAAATGTGATATTTTGATTGATGATAGTGTTTGTAACAAAATACAATTATATTATTATTTCTTCTTTTTTCTAATTTAATTAATTTATAACTATATATTATTTGAAATAATTGTTATTAATGTACTTTTTCAAATTTTTTTTTTGTTGTTTAAGATTTTATACACATATTAAGAAATTTATTAATTAAATTTAAAATAACTTATTTAACCTTATATTTTTAACTTTATCTTAAATTAAGTGTATTCTAATTAACTATTATAAAAATAAAGTAAGAAAAAATTGATAAATATTATTTTAAAAATTAAAATAATAATTAAAAATATAAATTAATTAATTTCTAAAATGATAGGTAAAAAAAGAAGGAGGGATACTAGTTAGAAAAAGTGTAAGATTAAAGTCTTGCAATTAATAGCTTTTAAAATTCAGAGAAGAATGGATAAAGTAAAACATGCTAGATCTGATAGGGGGATACATGAGCCAGTTCTGTCCGTATATTATATTACAGTATGTATGTCGAGTCAAATGGAAATTTTAGTTAGAAAAATTCTCAAATCAAAATCAACTATAATAAGTATATGAAATTAACCAATGGGTTAAATTACACTATTAATTTGAATTTCGATTTAATATTTAGTTGATTTCAATTTAAAAAATTAATTTGGCCTATAAAAATATAATAATTTATTAAAAATAAAAAGATTTATAAAATGAGGCTAACAAATTAGTACCCTACTATTTTTTTAGAAATGTTAGCTAGTTAGGTAGGATATATAATATAGTGTAAATTATTTATCTTAATTTAATTAGATTTTTATGGATTTCAAATTCCATGAAATCACAAATTAAACGAATGCAACTCAGTTTTCTATTTTTTTTTTTTTTTTTTTTTTTTTTGAAAAGAAAGAAGTTTAAGGTCGAACAGACAATGAAAAGAAAGGTTAATCTGCAAAAGACTGTTCTCTTGATAAACATGTCGAATGGAACTCACTCACCCGATCGATTGATCATAGATGAATCTTTCTTTCTTATTTTACTCTTCCATTGGTGGTGGATAATTTTCACCTGAAATCAATCAAAGATTAAGTATAGGATATCTTACTAAATTTTAATAATTTTCTCGGCTTGCTTTATAAAAAGAAAATACAATGAAAAAACTCGAAAGATGAAAGGAAAATAAGAGGAAAAGAAAAAGAAGAGAGAGAAGGAGAAGATACCTGATTTTGCCAGAAAATTTTAGATTTTTCTGAGCTTCATGCGATGGTGTTGTTTTGGTGTAAGATCTAATTACCCTGATTTTATGGAGATCTGTATTATTATATATATAAGATTAGATATAAATTCAACGGCGGCTTTGATTTTTTTTTTCTAATAATAATATGTTATTTCATGTCCCAATTGAAGTTTGAACAGGGGATTAAGTGAACTTGATCACCCAAGAAAAAAAAAAGAAATGTTTATATTACAAGTCAAAAAATGAATTTTAAATAAAATTAAAATTAAAATTTTTCATAAAAATATAAAAAATTTCAAGAAATTAATTTTAAATGAGTTGAAACTATAAAAAAATTAATTTTAAATTGATCTAATAAAAAAAAATTCTAAATTTTTTTTTTTCAATAAATTGTTCAGACTCATCCAAATTCAAGCACTCCTTCGTTTCTAAGTTTAATTTTTTTTTATATGAATATAATACCTAATTCATTGAAAATTTTCTACTTAACTGATTTAAGAATTTTTTACATAAAATTGAAACCAATATAAATTTTTGGCCGGCTTCGTTCATGAGTTTGAAGATATATATTTGGAAATTGTGCTTGTTAATAGAAACGTGTCATTGTTTGATTTACTAGTTGATGAACTATCTAATTAATTAACAATCACCTTTGACGATGTGTACTTTTGTGTGTGAGAGAGATATATATAAATAACGTTTACCAATCATATTTTTTGTATGTTTTTATATGAATATAAATTCATTACCTACGAAAAAAAATTATTTGTAAATATTGAATATGGTATTTACATTAATTTTAATTAGGTTAAATTAAATTTCAAATTTTTTTAATTTAAAAAATCAATATCTTACCAGAATCTTTGTTTTAAATAAATTTTATTTTATTTATACTTGATCACTTGTCAATTCTGTCACATTTAATATAATTTTATTTAAACATAATTAGTGAAATAATTTTATTCAAAATGTATGAATTAATATAATGTAGTAAGAATATAATATATAATGTAATGAATATTATATTATTTTGTTTCAAATTATGAATTGAATAATAATATAATGTAAAAAATTAAAATAATTAATTTTTTATAATTATTAAAATAATATATTGGTTTTTTAAGATTATGCTTTCTTAAGTTTATTAGGTATATTGAAATTAGCATTATTAGCATAATTAAAGAGATTGCTGAAATCACCGACTGATTTCCGCAATCCCTTTAATTAAACTAATAAGTATGGTTAAAGAAAAGATAAGTATTAATTGGATTGGTTAAATTTATTAGTTTTAAGTTAAAAAATTATGCCTATGGAAAAATAAAAATAAAAAAGATGCATATAATTAAATTAGGAAGGCAATATTAACACTCTCTATTAGTTTTTGACATTTTCAATATCTCTTTTATTATTAAACTTGACTATAATATCTTTGTTACATTAATTAGCTAATAACTCTTATAAGGAAATAATATTTAATTTTCATTTCCTTTTATATTTTATTATTTTTATTACTTTTAATTTATAGAAATATTTTTTATATTTTTATATTTTATAAAAATAAATGATATTAAAAATTATATATATACACACATAAATAATTTTATATAAAAAAAAATCATGAAAAAATTCATTTTTATATGTTAAAATAAATTTTCTTCCAAATTTTATATTTTGTTCAATTTTTTCTAAAAAATTTTTTTATTATCAAGAAAGTTAATTAACTAAATAAAAAATAAAATATTAATACCTCTCAATATATTTTTAAAATAATGTAATAATCTCAAAAATATATTTTTTTATAACAATATACTTTTTAATTCTTTACTTATTATTTTAATCTTATAATTTATTCAATTTATAAAGAAAAAGATATGATTTATTAGAATATTTTAGTATTTTCAACTAGCATAATTTAAAAAATTTCTTAAAATAAAATTTTTTTAGGATTATAATTTAAGAATTTAATTTATGAACTTTCTTATTAAAAGTGAAAAAATATATATTTACTCAGAAAATATAAATAAATTATAAATTATAAAATAAAAGAAATTTATTTCATAATAATGAAAATGAAAAATTATATTATTATTTTTAAATAAAAATACATATTTATTAAATATCTTTTTTTATCTTCTTTTTTTTAAATATAAATATAAATATTACTTTTATGAAATTAAAAAATCAAAGTATAACTTTTTTTATTACATAAACTTTCTTTTTCTTATGAAAATTAAAAAATAAAAATTTTGCTTTGTTGTATTTTATATATATATATATGAATTAAAAATAATAATAATGAAATATAAAAAAAATAAAGATTAAATATTTTTTTTCTTTAGTTAAATAATGTAACAAGAGTATTACAATCAAATTTAATAATAAAATAGTTAGTGAGAGTGCCAAGAATAAAAAAAAGGAGTGTCAATATCTTCATTCTTAAATTATTGATATAAAAAACTAATGATATAAATAGGGGCGGAGTTAGAAATTTTTACTGTAGGTAATAAACTTTTTTAAATTTGATCACCTTAGTCTATAAAATATGTGTATATTTATTGTCGCAAGTTTGGATCACATTCAAAATTAAAATTTGATTTTTTTTTTTACTTATTTCAATAAATTTTAAATTTTCAACTTTTTTTTTAAATATTAAGCATTTATATCTTTTTTATTTATAATTGTTTTTAAAAAAATTAAGAATAAAAAAAATAAAAATTTAAAGTCTAAATCATTGTCTACTTAATAACCAACAAATAAAATTTTAAAATTATTTAATAAATTTATATTATCTATTAATCCCAAATAGTTCAAATACAACAACTTGCACTTTCAAAAATACAAAGTAAAAATCTATATAAAAAAAAAAAAAAAGTATAATTAAAAAAAAAGAATAATTATGCAAAAATCAAAATAATTAATTAAGAGATATAATTAAGTAATTAATTTCATTATATATTTATGAATACATGCATTCTTGATTTTTAAAATTTTATGTCATGCAATGACTTCGCTACTAGTTAAAATAGAATTAATTAATATATATCTTCATTTATAAGAAATTAAGATAAACCCTAAATTAATATTGATTAGGGAAGGAATTTATTATAATAATTCTCAATTTCTCATTATTATTAAGCAAACATGATCATACGGTGAGACCATATTGACAATGTTTTGAACCATAAAGATCTCTTCTGATTGGAAATTGAGGATTTGAGAAGGACAAACTCGATAATCTGGACAAGTAAATATCATAAACTGTACAATATATATATATAATATTTTTTTAAAAATAATCAGGAGGGATCATTGTCCCTCTTGTCATGCAGTGACTTCGCCACTGAATATAAAGTGGAGAAAACATTTATTTGTTTATTTTATGAATTATCATATATATGTCCTAATACTATGTATGAACATAAGATAAGAATTATAAAATAAGAATAATAAATGATTAGAATCTAAAATTCTGTACATAGAGAAATACAAATGTTAACACATGTACAATATTCCTACCAACTATACAAAATGACCCACCAGCCTTACATTTTTTATGAAAAGAAATGATATATATATAAAAAAAAATAAAATTATAAGCTACTCTCAGTATAGTTTAATCTATTTCTATGTAATTAATTAATAATATTGGTTTCCATCTCTATTATTAATAAATTTTATCTTGGATTATGGAAAAAATGGCTACATGTAGCCAATGCTTACTAGCATAATAATTACCCAACTACTGCTAATCATTTATCTTAAAAACATGAACCATATAAGCTCTTGCATATATAATTAATCTTTCAAGTTAAACTTTTTAACTTTGTTTTTGTTAGGTGAAAAGATAAATGGAAATTAGAAGAATCAGGAAATGAAAAGAAAGCAGATGAATAGGCTAACAGCTTTATATGCAGTCAGAGTTAGTTGAAATAGAGATGGAGGGTAGATATGTATAATGGGCTGTTGTCAAAAGAATATAATGTGTGGTAGATTTTCGCATTCATTTATATTAAGTAATTAATATAAAAATAAATTTATTAATTTTTATGAGTAATTTTTAAAATTAATTATCTTAAATTTATATAAAAATTTCACATGATACCAAAATATAATCAATTCTCAAATTATATTATATCATAATTTAAATTGAATTTCATTTTTTTCTTAAATCGATATTGATATTTCTTCTTTTAAATTTGTTTCATATGATATAAATTTATCTCGAATTTTTAATTTTTTTATTTAGTATTAATTTATTTTAAATTTTAAATTCTCTTTTATCTCAATTCATATTATAAATTTATAAATATCATTTAAGTTTAATAAAAAATTATTTTGATCCAATTACTATTTAAGAATACTATTAAAATATAATATGTGAAAAATACACATTGATTAAATATAAATATATCATGTGATTAAAATAAAAATAAATTCTCAAATTTAATAACTAGCTGCATACCGAGATATAATTTAATGGTAAGTACATGTTCTCTTAAGTAATAGACTCATGATCAACTATCCCTCCCCGATATATAATTCCTCAAAAATAAAAAGCTTTTAATTAATTTTTCTAAGTTGGGAATGAACGTCTAAACCATAAATTAATACATTTATATTTATATTCTTAACAAGTTGGGAGAAAACTAGATAGCTCTCTTCTTATTTTCTTCCTTATATTTCTATTTCAAGATAATTACCAAGTAATATATATATTTAATTGCCCTATTAATGTTAATGGCTTTCAATGAATTCTGATAATATTTATAATTTAGACTATGGTTAAGATATTAGAAACTTTAATCTGATTGGTAATTAGGATTATTTTTGGGTTGAATCTTTTAGTTTCATTTAAATATTATTTTTCCCCTAAAAAAGGAGTCTGTTTTTAACAAGATTAAAGAAAATTTTGATACAATCTGTAAAAATTAACTTTTAATTCTATAAGCCATGGAAATTTAATTAATATTAGGTGAAAAAATAAGTAATGCATTAAAACAAACAATTCAATGTGTAAAAATTAACTTATAACATATTTTATTACAATAAAAAAAGTAATGCACTAAAAAAAGAAGTAAACGTACAAATCAAACTGTCCTTACTCTTTTTAGCAGGTAAAGGATAAAGAGTTTCAGGTTTCACATATAAATATATATAGATAAACTAATGGTTGCTCGTTCACATCTTTTACTTGTTTTCCTCTTGGTAAGCACATATGATCCCTTGGAAACTGGAAAGTTAGCTACCTAGTTTTTAACTTCTTAATGCTTCCAATTTTTATGTTGTAATTAATTATGGAAATATATATATATATATCTTAAATTATTAATTGGAAAAAAATATCATTAATCTCCAATTACTAGAAATTATACTTTATCTTTTATTTTAGTACCTTAAAAATATAAAAGACTAATAGTATAATATCAATTGTATTTGCAATTCTTCTTTATCTTCATCTTAATTATTATAAGAGAGATTTATACTATGTTAACTAATAAGTAGTTGTTAGGTAGTCAAATAATTACTGTTTATAAAAACTCTAATTTAAAAGTTTTTTTAAAAAAATCTTATTTATTTAAATAAAAAGATTAAATTATTATTTTAAAAAATAATATTTAAATAAAAAAATAAATATTAAAATTTATCCTTAATAACCATTAAATACATTAACAACTAACATTATAATAATCAGCTATCAGATAAATAACTATTAGCCTACCAGTTATCAGTTGTTACAAATAATTAAAACAAATAGGACCTATATATATTTGAAACTAAATGGTTGTTCAATGGGTTAATCAATAAAGTATTGAGAGAAAAAACTCAAACTTTGAATATATATCAGAAATTGAAGATACCCAATATAATTTAAACCCAATATTTGTTTTATAGTTAGAGATCCACCATTGCTACATGAAGAATATATACAATATTAGCAGTGTACATAATTATATAGAATTGGAAGTGACTAATTGAAGTGAGAATAACGGAAAACCGATCATGCATCACGACAGTAATTAACAAGAAAAATGAAAAGACATTTTCACCTTTAAAATTAAATTACCTTTGTGTTGGAGCATTAACAAATTAGAGGGAATAAACAAAATCGGGGTGTTGAATTCCATGCAAATAGCCTTGTCAAATAAGTAGCCTCTTGCTTAATACCTCACATTCGTTGCTTGTTCGACCTTAATTTCAAGTTATTTATTAAAACTATCCTCAATTATTTAGGTTATTAATTATATATGTATAAACAAAATAATTAATTGAAAAAGTGCACTACACGAATAGGATAATGAACATAAATTCAAATTTCTTCTTTCAAAATGTTTAAAAAAAAATGGGATAAGAAAAATATAATTGAAATGATTTATAATCACAACAAATATGGATTAAAAGAATGCTGAATATATTTAGACAAAGGTTTCAAGACTTTCAATTATAACATTGAAGACCTGAAAAAGCTATGGCCATTCAATGACTTGAGCTTATTATGAGTGATGAGAGGTTAATAGAAAATAAAAGTGAGTCTTAAATGTGCTGTCAAAAATATAAATAAATGTTATAGTCCGGACCTCAGTATATGTACTTTCCACATCCAACAAAACTTAATCTATATATATATATATATATATATATATATATATATACTTAATTCTACACCCATAAAATTAACCCGACAGCAAATTTATGGGTGAAGAATTAAGTATATATATATATATATATATATGCTAATACAAACTTAATCTAATTCAAATAATTGCATAAAAATGATAATCTAAGTTAAGCAAAAGCATGAGAAGCTTCTTCTGCTTAAGAATTTTCGATGTACATATATGTAATCATAATATCTTTATTAAGTAATTTTCATTACCTGATATAGATGATTTTTTTTTTTTTTTTTTTTTTTTTAAATTATGTAAGCGTAAAACCAGCTGTATATATGGTTTATAAATTGAATTTGTAACAATATAGATAATAATAAATTTTGAATAGTTGGTTGAGTATATTGTGATTATTGTACTTTCTAAGGCATTTATTCATTGAAAGATATATAATGGTATTGCAGTGTGTGTGTGTCTATATTTATTTTATATATTCTAGTTCTACCAATTAAAAAAAAAATGGAAAACCAAAACCCTTTAACGGTTTTTCTCTAATTATATAATAACAAGTATATATACAAATATAATATGATTTTCCATTTTAGTTCCACGAATCAAATCACAATGCAATTCTACATATTTTCGATTATTATGTTAAAAAAAATATAAACATACTCATGTATGTGTATATATATGCATATTTATTAGTTAGACTCTATGTACATATTGAAATGATTATTTATTGGGAAAAAGAAAAAAAAATAATATATGGGATCGCCGGAGAGATCAAAACTCTGCTGGGTGTAAATATGAATTAATCCAAAGCTTTTGATCTGCTATAAACTCATCTGATAGTGCAAAAAAGGAAGAGAAGAAAATAAAAACTAGGGTTTAATTATGAATTTTGATAATCGTTGAAAAAAGCAAGTGATCAAGGTCGAACAGACAACGAAACCAAGGCTAATTCGCAAAAGACTATTCATTTGACAAGTATAGCATGGAAAACACTCACCCGGCAGGGCATATGCATCCGTATATCCTTCCCGATCTCATAGCTTAATTAGCAAGAGAAGTGTCTGGTGGGGGTGAATTCAAGAACGATTCATTGAGTTTGAGAAATACGGGGAATTGGGTTCCATTTTATAGAGATAATGGTTAGATAAAGATAAAATAAATTTTTTTAGAAAAAATTGAATAATAGGTATTGAAGCGTGTGAAATGACACGTGCGAATGGGTTTGAATTTGACCCACTGGTGACACATTTGATTTGACAAAAATGGGCGGTGCATGTGCTGCATTTCCTTTAATCTTAACAACCTATATCCAGTAAAATACTAATATTTATTTTATTTTATTTAGAGTTAGAGGGAAAGAGAACTGCACGATATAAAATGAAAAACAAAGGTTATTTTAATTAGTTAGCTATGCTCGTGTGATTCTTGAAATGCTGATAGAGGAAAATTATATGATACAACACAACCACAAGATCCCGCTTCCATCTACTTTTCCCCGCCAAGATGTTCTGTCTATCACTGCTATTCACTACCCCATATTAGGGGGTGTAACCTGTTGGATTTAATTGAATTGAATGGTAATTATTAAATCTAATTAATATTTTTCATTTGTAAAATTTTTAAATCCAACTTAATTATTATTATAGTTAAATTATCAATTTTAATTATATTTGGTTTGATTTAAATATTTTTAATTTATTCATTTCAAATTAAATTATTTTATTATAAATTTAGAAAAAAAACGGATAAAATATCGGTAATAAAAAATTTAAAAAATAGTTTAATAATATAAAATTTAAAATTTATCTATTTCATTAATTAACACACCCAAAATTTATATATTTTTTTTAATAATTTTTATTTTTTCCTCCAAAAATTAGACTTTTTTTATTTATATTTAGTTAATTTTCATGTTTGGTATTTTTTAAATTCTAAATTAATTTTAGATTAAAAAAATGGATGTATATAAAATCAAATCAAATATATTTAATTGTAATAATAATAAAAAAAAAATATATATATATATATATATATATATATATATATATATATATATATATATATATATATGACTTCAGTTTGGTTCGATTTGAAATCGAAGAAAAAATATTTAAATTATAAATTAAATCAAACTTTTAATTTATTCTATTTTTTAAATCAAATAAATTATGAAACTATTAATTTAATTAATTTAATTTAATTTGGCCGATTCGATTGATTTAACTTTCATTCTTATTCTAAATTAGCACGTTATTTGAAATTTATCTAGAAGTCATATCAATCAATTTAGCTGTCAATATTTATATTGTTTTATCTATTTATTTTATTATAATTATATATTTATATATTATTATATTATATATTTTAATATTTTATTATCATAATTATATATTTATATAATTATAATATTATTTTATAAATTTTATTATTATTCCATCAATCAAGTTTAAAATTTTTTATCCATCAAATGATAACACATCTCTATCTTCATATTTAGTTTATAAATTGAGATATAAAAATTTTACATCAGAACAATGATTAAATTATAAAAAATATATATATGTGTGGACTTAAGGGATATGTATTTATTAGCTATTTTAATTTTTTGTTACGATTAGATTTTAGCTAATTTTAAAATCTAATTCTATTCATTATAAATTTGATTTTTTTTATTTATCTCTTGATGTTATTACTGAAAAATTTAACATTGTATATTTAAAAATTATATAACACTGTATATTCTGAAATTATACGTATCTTATGAGTGTTGATCTTGACGCATGAACTCTAATTAATAAAGAGAAAAATAAATATTCATATTAATCAAGTCAAGTTTTGAATTATTGTTAAATTAAATTAAATGAATTTAATTGAAATTTTGTAATTTCTTAATTTTTATAAGTAAATTGACTTGTTTTAGACGTAATTTATTAACTCATATACAATTTTAATTAACAACAATTTAATTTTAAGCTATTATTCGTATATTTTTATTTATAATATGTATAAGAATATATACTCATTTAAAAACAGTACATTTAGTGATGTTTTTGTTTTATCCATAAAATAGTTTTAATGTCTAAACATTTTATCATATAAAATTATAAACTATTAAAAAATATTTAAAATTCTAAATAGTTATATGAACTTTTTATATAACTTAATTTTATGAAAAAAAAAATTATCCCAATTCACAACAAGTAATTCCCAATATTATAATTTATAATAGCTATATTTCATTTTTCCACAACTTAAATTTGTCATTTGAACAATTAACTAAAAATTAGAAGGATAGAGAAAATATTGTGAGAACTGATAATATTTCATTTCTGGAAGATGTGCTTATTTATACAGGAAAATAAAGTTAGGAAAAAAAACTAATTAGATCTAACAAATTTGAAAACAAAAATCTAACTTCCTAACAAATCAAAATAACAGAAAAGAAGTTTTATTCTCTGCATTTGGTAACTCTCAGAATCTGTGTACTCCCTCTATTTCTTCGTTGGTCATCACGTGCTTCAGATGATGGTTCCTTTATTAAAACAAGAATGACAGTGCACTTGTTTTAGTAAAACGGTGTGTTGTACTCTGTTTTGAACACCAACGGTAACATGGCCATAAATAATTCTTCATCCCCCCCTCAAGATGAACCGTGATAAAGATCAACCAGGTTCATCTTGGTCAATAAATGTGAATAGGCAGGAGCAGAGAGGGACTTGGTAAATATGTCTGCGACTTGTTGCTGAGATGAAAAGTGTTTGGTGGTGATAAATCCTTGTTTTAGTTGCTCTCGAACAACATGACAGTCAATGTCAAAATGTTTCGTTCTCTCGTGAAAAACAGGATTTGCAGCAATATGCAATGCTGCTTGGTTGTCACAGAAAAGAGTTATTGGTAAATGCAAAGTAAGTTTGAAATCCTGTAACAGGTAAGAAATCCATTTTAATTCACAAACAGTCATGGCCATGTTTCGATACTCTGCTTCAGCCGTTGATCGAGAGATGGTAGTTTGTTTTTTTTGTTTTCCACGATATAGAAGTGTTGCCAAGAAAAATACAAAAACCAGTAATGGATCGCCTGGTGTCTAAGCATGAAGCCCAGTCTGCATCACAGTAGGCGGAAATGGTGAAGTTACTGATGGTTGGTATCATGATTCCTTTTCCAGGAGAACCTTTCAAATAACGGAGCAAGTGAGTTACTGTATGCCAATGTTGATTTTGTGGATTGTTGACAAATTGGCTTAATTGTTGAACGGCGAAGGTAATATCTGGCCTCGTGAGGTTCAAATACAGCAACTTGCCTACAATACGTCTATATTTATTTGGCTCAAGAAATGGATCATCAGTGGTGGCAGTGAGTTTAATGTTTTTGGGTAAAGGTGTGGTCATTGGTTTGGCTCCAAGCAACCCAGCTTCTGTGATAGTGTCTAGGATATATTTTCGTTGGTTAAGGTAACTGCCGTCCAGAGATCTAGCAATCTCCGTACCAATAAAGTATCTGGCATATCCCAAATCCTTTATGGTAAAGGTTTTGTCAAGAAAAACTTTGGTACTCTGTATAAGCAACTCATCTGGCCCTGTGATGATAACATCATCCATGTACACTAATAAAGCTATAAAAGCTTTAGATTCTCCTTTGACAAACAAACAGTAATCATGTTGCGATTGTTGAAATCCATAGGAAGTTAGTTGAGTTGTGAATTCTTTATTCCACTGACGAGATGCATGTTTTAACCCGTATAAGGACTTTCGAAGTTTACAAACTTGTCATGGCAGAGCTTTGTTATATCCAGCAGGGGGTGTGAGATAAACTTCTTCATCTAAGAAGCCATGCAAGAAGGCGTTATTCACATAAAGCTAATGAATAGGCCATGAATTAACTATGGCAATGGTAATAAACATGCGAACAGTAACTGCTTTTGCCACAGGGAAGAAGCTATCCTTAAAATCCAGGCCTTCGATTTGATTATACCCCTTGGCAACTAGGCGTGCTTTAAATCTGTCTATAGAACCATCTTGCTTGTACTTTATTTTATAGACCCATTTACTGCCAATTGATTTTTTTCCCTTAGGTAAATTGGTCAACCCACGTAGCGTTATCTTCAAAAGCTTTAATCTCAGTATCCATAGCTACCTGCCAATTTGGGTCAAGCTTTACTTGACAATATGATTTAGGTTCTGTGACAATTGAAACATTGGCCAAAAAATCTATATATGCAGTACTAAAAACATGCGGAATAATGAAAGGGTATGAAGGTGGTGTGTATTGTGATGTGTTACCTATTGTACTGAGCTTTGTTAATGCAGTTGGTAAAGGAGTAGACTGAATAGCAGTGGAAACAAAATCATTTAGCCAGGTTGGTTTATGTCTAAGATGTCCACTATGTCTAATATTTGGAACATTGGTTTGAGAAACAGTAGGCATACAAGACTGTGATGTTGATTCAACTAGACTAGGAAAATTAGAATTGGAAGTAACGATTTGGGAATCTTGTCGATGAGGAGAATTGATAACCAGGTCATGGGTGTCATGATTAGAAGGTGGGCTTATGATTGGGTTAGAATGATGATGGTCTGTGAAGGAGTTTTGTAGGTCTATGTTTTGTGAATCTTGGGGAAATGGGATGGGGACCTCAAGACTTGGTATTATGCACTGACCATCAGCATATGGGAACACACCTTCATAGAAAACTACATCTCTGGAAGTAAAAACTTTATTGTTTTCAACATCATATAATTTGTA
>CANXYC010603292.1:0-16697 GCA_948193065.1 Aleurites moluccanus | reverse complement strand
TATATATATATATATATATATATATATATATATATATATATATATATATATACATATATATATATATATATATATATACATATATGCATACAAAACACATATGTATAACTCACCTCCTCAAAGCAATAATCCAAACTGAATCTCAAAACCTTCTATCAAGCTCCAAATCAACTCAATAACACAGTAATGCTCCAAGCATAACACATTTCAACGGATCATAAATTTACGTTTTTCCTTACCCAACATTATTCATATCAAATTATTGTAATTAGTGACTTTCTAAAGCTTTCTTAGATAGTTCTTAAACTTAATTTAACCATTCTCAAAGAAAATTATGGAAGAATATAAGAATTGGTACTATTCACCATTTGCCCTAATTCTTTCAACAACCAAAATCTATGGTCATAAATGCATATAACATACTCCCCATAACTCATACACAACTATTCTGACAACCTATAACCTCAAATCATAACAGAAATCAAGTTCTAAAGAAAATACATTTTTCTCCTCAAATGGAGATTTTTGAAGAAATCTTGACTTGGAATGATTTAATAGCTTTCTCAAAGTGTTTACCTCCCAAAATGATGCATTAATGTGATTATTAATGTCTTAGAAATACAGATGGAATGAATTTAGAGTTTGGTGGTTAAGAAATAAAGAAGAGAGAGAAAATGGTTTAATTTTCGGATGGTTGACAAATGAGCTGATATATATAGAACCCGATACTTCATGCCCGTGAAACAAGGACTCACTCTCGTGAAGATCGACATTTCACGCCCGTGAAAGCAATCTGATGAAAATTTAAAATTCATATAAAAACTTTTTATATGCCCATAAAGACTGTCTCATGCCCGTGAAGATGGGTTATGAGGCATTTCTCAAACTTCCTTCAATCTAACTTCACCAAAACTCTCCCAAACACAACTTAATATATAAAACTCTTACTGAAATCCATCTATAACTAACATAACACATTCTATCAGAATATAATAATAGAAAACAAAGCAAAGAATCAAAATCTATCATAATATAGACAAATTCATTTAGAAATAACCAAACAGAGTACATACCATAAGCAATACAAATAGAGGGTATCATATTTAAGTGAGCATAATTTTGCAACTCAATTTCCATAGCCTTAGAAGGAATTTAGAAAAGTGTAAAACATGAAAGTTGTAGATTTATGTCTCATCTATATACCTAAAAATCATCTTTTAAATGATTTATGTGTGTGAGGAGATATTTTACCTTACTTAGAACTCATTCAGGTTGCTGCTTCTGCAGGTGTTATGAGATTGTTTAATTATTTTGAGAATCTTAGAAACTGATTTAGACAAAGTATAAAACAAGAAAAATATTTATTTATATGTGAAACAGATGTGTGTAAATCAATTTTGCAATTGGATATGTATATTTTATTTATAATCATATAAATGAATTTTTAGCGTGAACAGTAACGTGGCTCTATAAATAGATGCAGCCTCGTTTTTTCTGACCAAACATCAGTTTTTTCATTTATCTCTTATGTTTTCTTCAACTCTCAAATCCTAGACAATTTTATTTATTTTCTAAGGCATTAATAATATAATTAATACATTATTCTTAAAAGAAAACACCTAAGGAACATCAAATCCTCAAGGAATTCAAGAGATTTGTGGTTTTAAGAGGAAAGGTAAATTTATCTACTTTCATTTTTGGTATGATTTGAAGTTGTTTATGGATTAGTAAGTTGATAATGAGTCTTGGATGCATGATTAAAAGTAGTTAATACAAGTTTAATCGGTTGATTTGAAAGATTTAGCCATAAATTGTTTTGTGATGAATAGTATTGTGAATAGTATATTTTCTTTAAATCTTCTATTTTTCTAAATAATATTGATAGATTGAACTTATAAATGATGAGTATGGACTTTTAGAAGTATTAAATGTTAAAAATTGAACTTGAAACTTGGTTAGGTTGAAAACCCTAATTTAGTAAAGTAAAGATATGATGATTCTAAGTTAAAATTAAGTTAATTGAAAGTAAATGGAAGTGTTTATGAGTAAGAACTCATGGATAGATTGAAGAATTGAATCTTTTGAGCTAGGTTTTTATTGTTTGTCATAATGATTATTTGGGAATTTCTGTATAGGATGTTTGAGCCTAAGGAATGAAAGGTTTTATGCAAGTTATGTTAATTATGAGCTCTGTTGGAAAGGTCACTGCTATAAAGTGAGTTATGAATATATTTTTTTTGGTAAGTCTAATTATTTGAAAGGACTTACCTATATATATATATATACACACACACTTCATCTTATAATTCTTTGTATTATCCTTTATTATTGTTAACGAGATTGATCATTGATTCTTTGGATTAACTCTCTATATGAAATTATATTTTGTTATATGAAAGTTTATATGACTTATAATTCATTATGCTAAAAGACCATTTGGGTCTATTTATTGATATTATATTTACCTAATTTCTAAACCTCTAACTGTGTAATGATAGAACGTCTTTGCCAATGGGAGAAAAATTATTGGACTGTGTGCACTGGTGACTTAACGGATAGAGTCTAATTATCAGTGTCCTACCCAGAGGATACTATATAATATGATAGTGTGCTATGATCAAGCATGCATACTTTTGTTAGTAAGGCGACGACCCACTTCTATTATTCCGTTGTTCTATCATATATATATTATGTTTATTAAGCCATTTATTGTAGGCATATTCTGATTACTGATATCCATATGAACTCTGTTAATATATATATTATGATCCTTGTAAACTGAACCTATTGAATATCTATTGTTATATAAATATATTGATTATGATTTTCGATTCTGAACACTGAACCTTATGTAAGGCATATTCATAATTAATTGAATTGAAGGCTTATTACTCTTCTGTGGATTTTCAGGTTCTGCTTTAGTTGAGATGGCCTAGAGGCGAGGTTATAGCTTTTTGGTTATTCTTATCCTACAATAAGCTTTTGCATGTACTATTATTATATTTATATTATATGGTATATGTATTATGATTATTCTATTATAGTTGCTCTGTAGAATGAGAATGTATAGATAGAATTATGACTGTTGCATATGGGAACATTTTCTAACTTTTCCTTATTTTAGGAAATGATGGTTTAACAAGTTGTTTCTGATTATTAAAGATTATTTCTGACTGATAATTAATCAAATGGATTTTATTGTAATAAATGTTTGTAATATGAGTTAATGGATTAATTGAATAGAGATTTCTCCAGTGGTGTGACAGTCCTAAGGTAAGGGTAGGCATAAGACCACCATAAACCTATAGAACACAAAATGACCTGGATCTCATACATAATATATAACAATATCATACATGCTTAGGCAATCACATGAATCATGCATCATCATCATCATTATCATATTATAATATGGTTTCCTCTTGTTCCCTACCAATCAAAAGATACTCCCAACATCAATGTGGAACAAGAAAAACTCTACAAAGAATACCACTAAGGCAACAAAATAATATTTCCTAAAAATACATCTATGGAGCTCTAGAGTATACTCTTCATACTAATGTAAATACATGATTACAAAATAATGATTCATCAAAAGAATTACATAGAGAATTCTGGGAAAAAAAGGAGAAGACATATGAACTTGAGCATTTATTTCGTTATACTTTTGGGAATATCATAAAGAAAAATATTTTGAGAATCATGGCATAAGAAATTTGTCTTATGAATATTATGGTTTCTTTAACTTGTGAGTGCTCATAATGAATGGCACTATCAATTATAACATTAAATAGAACTCATAAAAGAATATAGCATAGAGAGAGAGAACATAAGCATATCGGTGCATCTTGTCACCTCAACATCTCTATGTGCTTCCACAGGGCACATGCCTAGTGTTTCTGGTCCCCAACTAAGGGGGACACTGATAAACAACCCTATCAATAAGGTTCTCGATGAGCACACTGGACCAATGAATTCACTACCATTGGGAAGAGTATTCTATTTATATGTGATTCATAGATTGTATAGCTTGGACATTGTGAACACTGATTTTTTACAACCCTCAGTCTTATGCCAAGTTGAACGACACTAACTGGAACTCGAGCCACTAACAAACAGACTCACAAGATATCAAAGAGGGCATGAGGCCTCGCTGCCACCCCAAGGGAGAGGCATTGCCTCCCTCCTTAGGAGGCAGCGCCTCCTTGGCTTGGGGCGGCAGCTTGGGTTGCCACTTTAGGCATCCAAGGCTGCAGCCCTCCGCCCCCTCCAGTGGCACTTTTCCTTCATGCCCATGAAAGCTTCCTTTTTTAGCATATTTTCATCAATCCTACATCGAGAAATGATGAAACAAGACCCCAAAAATTTCTATTATAAATAGAGAGCCTCCCTCACCTAGTTCTAGTCCCCAAAATCACTTTAGGTTGAGTTGTCACTAATTGATTTCTTCTTTTCTCCCTCTTTTACCTATCTTTCTTAATTTTTTAGTTCTCTTTGATCTAAAAAAAAAGGACAAAATTAGGGCTTGTGGAGCCTCAAAAATAATTTTTAATTAATCTAAGAAATTAATCTGAGTTTTTCCTAAGAAAATTGTCAAGTTGAAGATGAATTTTACTCTGAAAAGGCAATCTGATTATCTCTCATTCTTCAAATCATTTCACAAGGTGGAACTCAGTTCCAGAAAGGCACTCCGACCGCCTCCTCCTCAAAGAGCAAGAAAAAAGGTACCAATTCCTTAACTTGGTATTTTCTTTTTTAATTTTGTTTAAGGTTTCTTAAATCTGTCTCTCCTTTCTCCCTTCCTTTAATTTGGTAAAGTATCAAAATAAAGAACAAAACATGATAAAATCAGGTATAAAATCATACCAACTCCCTTGCAAGAAGGAAGAACTGCATGGATTTTGATTCCTATTCCAAGAGATACGCAGGTAAGCTATTTCACAGTTGCAAATCCAAAAATGTTAGAAAACTATTTTTTTCCCAATTTACATTGCTTATTTGCTTGTTTTATTTTCTTTAAAATTAGACTTTTGGGGAATGTGTGATCAATCCAGAACCCATAAGGGTTAGAGTTGATATTTCCTATTTTGGGATTTTTAATTGTAATAATTAACTTACTTTATCGCTTTCTTTACTTTAAATTGCTTTATTTCTTTTATTGGTTTATTTATTTATTCATTCATTTTATATGTTATTCTTTAGTTGTTCATAAAAAATTGCTTTAAGTCAAATTTAAAAGTAAAAGTCAAATTCAACCGAAAACCTAGTCCCCAAATCCAACTTGATTTGAAGGTCTAGTGCATTTTCCTTTGAGATAAAATTAGAGTCATAAATGGGTTTTTACCTTAAATTTTCCTAACAAAAATAACTTAAGGTGGCAATTCCCCGATCCATTTTCAAAAATCAAAATCAAAGTGCAATTCACAAAAAAGGGAGTGAATGTCACCTCAATCGTGAGAAATTATCTAAATGAGCATTTCTGATTTCAATCGGACTAGATAAAGTGCTCAAGCGAGGCCTCACAGTTAGCGACTCCACTGGAGATATTTCTTTTGTTCTAAAAAGAGTAAGTGGACTGCCAATTGGTTGCAAAATCTTTTCAAAAAAAATATAATAACTTTTACTTGGCTTTTAGTTTAACTTTGATTTTCATGCATCACTACATGGACTCTGTGTCCAACATAACTAGTTACAAAGTTTAACCTTTGAAAGCAATTAGTATTGATCTGAAAACTCTCTTTGAGTATGTTGGGAGATAGCAAACGCATCCACCCCGCGATGAATCTTCAATCTTTTTGAAGTGTAACGAACAGTCATACTGTTGGACTCACGCGAAACTCATTGTTTCACATGTGGTTAGATATATCACTGCTCTAGTGTAACAAGTACCCAATATCCAAACCCATTTTATGTAATGAATTTAGATCCAGACCCTAGGTCCTATGATCTATAATAATGGGATTCTTTGAACATATGCTCATGAAATAGTTTTCTTCTTCATATACATGCATACATGCATAACCATGCATTCATGATCTATGGACTAAGAACTAATGAGTCAATGGTCAACCCAAAACCTAAAAGGTGCCTGAAAATTGAGCCCATTAAACTATCTTCAGACTTTCAAGCCTTGAATCCTAAGGTTTTTAGAAGAATGGAATCATTTTCCTCCACCCTTAACCTTATCTAAGTGTTTCTTTTTGAAAGGTACAAATGGAAAACCCAGCACCTGACATGGATGCTATAGCAACATTCTTGGCCACCCTACTCAAGAAATAAAAAGATAACTTTCATACTGCTTTGGAAGTCCAACAAAGTCATTTTGACCATGCCTTTGATACACAAAGGCAGTCCATCCTTAATGAAGTAAAAATAATAATGGTCCGAGGAGCAAGCGCCCATCAAACTGATGCCCCTAATATGTCTTCCTTTATTCCACCAAATCATGTTATTAATTTGACAAATAGTGGAAAACCTCCTAAAGTTGCAAATCCCCCACCGACTATCAATCTGACTGGTTGCACTACTCCTGCCTCCTCCCCGAATCTTTTTCCTAGAGGAGAGAGCTCCAACCCAGTTGAAACCAAAAAGTTAATGGAGAAATTTAAAGCTATAGAAAGGCTTCTCAAGAACATTAAAAAGCATGAAGATCTTGTTGATGTTGATGCCTTTACTCTCTTTCTAAATGTTAGGGTCCCTCCGAAGTTTAAGATGCCTAGCATGGATAAGTTGGATGGCGCCACCTGCCCTAAGACTCACCTTAAGATGTATGTGGGGGTTATGAATCCTTTAGGGGTGGATAATGAGCTCCTTTCTCAATTGTTCCAGCAGTCACTTACAAGTGTTGTAATGAGGTGGTTCGTTGATTTGAACACCAACTTCAAGAAAACTTGGGATGATATCTGCAATGCCTTTGTCAAGCAGTATCATTATAACATTGAGGTGGACATTACTAGAAGGGATCTAAAGACCACCACGCAACAACAGAAGGGGTCTTACTCCATTTTCCTTACTAGATGGAGGTCTAAAGCAACCCAAATGATGAATAGGCCCACTAAGCAAGAGCAAATTGATATTATTATCAAGAACCTCCTTCCAGGTTATCAAACTTATCTCCAGACTCAATACTTACCAAACTTCAAAGCCCTTATTGCCACTACATCGAAGGTAGAGGATTTGATCCAAAGTGGGCAAGTTAAAAAAGAATCCTCTGGTTCAAGGTATAGGAAAAATACCAACTATACTCACAATACTTCTTCCAATCAAAAAAGTGGAGAAGTTTCTGCCATCTTTGACCATCAACCCATAAGGCTAGAAAGAAGGACTTTTATTGATTTAGGCATGCCATTGATCATGGTATAGAAAAAACCCTTGGAGTCCAATCTGGTTAAGTCTTTAGAACCTATGGCACCTCCAAAACCCTTGCCTAGAAGCTAAAACGTAAATGAGTATTGTGAATATCACCAAGGTATGGGGCACAAAACAAATATGTGTAAGACCTCCAAGACTTGGTGGACAGTAGGGATATCATTCCACCAAAGACAAGACCTAACATTATCACCAATCCTCTCTCAACCATCAAAGAAATATCAATCTCCTTCATTCCTCCAACATAGAAAATAATATAATATCTTTGATCCAATCAAAAGATGAGTTTTGAAGTGTCTTGGACCTTAATGACTTTGTAGAGGAAATTGATGCAATAACTTAGAGTGGGAGACTTTATCAACTAAGCCCATCACTCCAACAACCCATCCAATATGTTTCCCCTCCTATCGAAAAAATGAATAATGAGCCTGACCAGGATGTTATCCTCAAGTAATTAAAGAAAACTCAAGCTATCATCTCCATTTGGAGCCTCATCCAATCATCTTTCCCACATCACCAAGCTCTTTGCAAGGCATTGAACCAATGTCAAACCCCAATCAATATTTCTCCTAAAACATTAGTTGCCTCACTCACCAACTCAACTAAGGTTGCTTCTAGTTCATTCACTGACCATGATCTACCTAAAAGAGGAGAAATCTATAACCATGCTTTATACATAACTCTGATGACCCAAGGAAAGAAAGTCCCAATGGTTTTAATTGATAATGGGTCAGCTATGAATGTGTGCCTGCTAAAAGTTGCAAGTTGTTTAGGCCTAGAAGCCACAAATTTCACCCCCTCTGATCAGATTGTAAGGGCATATGATAACACTGAGAGGGAAGTCCTGGGTATGGCTACTCTCGATGTAATAATTGTACCCATAACTGCTCATGTCCCTTTTCAAGTAATTGATATACCTGCATGTTTCAATCTCCTTCTTGGAAGACCATAGATTCATAAGGCAAAAGCCATCCCATCCTTCTTGTATTAGAAGCTTAAATTTCCTCACGGGACTGTTGTTGTCACTATCAAAGGTGACATGCAGGGGAAGAGTTAAGTTCCTAGCTCTGCTCCCATTATGGGAATCCAGCCAGAACCTAATGGCATGCCATTGTCTGGCTTCTTCTTTGACACTATTCAATTTATTGAGCAAAAAGAAGGTAACGAGTTAGTCCCTTTTAATTTTGATCCTTTTAGTAATGTAGCTGTGGCTAACATCTTGAAGAAAATAATTTTTTTTCCTGGTCTAGGTTTTGGGAGGAGCTTACAGGGGATAACCTCTTTCAAGGAATAACCAATAGCTAACCCACCTTTTGGGCTTGGATATGAGCCCACCAAAGAGGATTTGAAGGAGATTGAATTGAGGGCCAAAAGAAAAGCCGAGGCTAAAAAGAAAGGTGAGACCTTTGATTGTCAAATGCGCCCCTATTTCAAAACCTTGAATGGGTATTTTGTAAAAGAGGGAGAGGACTTTCCTTATTGCAATTTTTCTGAACCATGGTATTTCCCTTTAACTAAGAAACTAATTTCGAGCTTTGAAATCTTCTTCGATGTCAAGCTCAGTTTAGAATACTGTGAACCCTTCTACTTGTTGGAATAAGATTGGGAGGAAAATATGGAGGTTGCTCTCTTTGAGTAAATCCTCATAATTGAAAGCAAAATGGAATCAGACCCCACCAAGCTCATCCATCCAACTTTGAGTACACCCAACAATTGGAATATTGAGAAGCTTCCTAGCCTTGATGAAATGTCCCCTTTCCAAATCAAGTCCGAGTCAGAATCAGAGTCAGAGTCTTTGGAGTCCTACTCTTCATTTTTTTTCTTTAGAGTATGTAAAGGACCTTTATGGTCCTTCTTTTAATTTCGATGTAATCTATGAGGATGGGACATTTATTCGTAATAAAAATTTTGAATTTTCCTCTTATATCCCTGAGTCTTCCTGTCTCCTTTACAAATTCAATTTAAACGAGGCATCATAAGAAAAAGAGATAAATAAAATAAAAAAAAAAAGGAATAAAGCAAGGAATCAATAAATCTGTGCACAGATGATAAACTAAAAATCACATTCATTGCATCATCATTTCATGATAAGGCTTATTTATTTAAAGTAGTTCAAGAATTTTTAGATTGTTTCTCCTGGGAACCCGAAGACATGACATGTATTGATCCAGGTATTACAATCCATAAGATTCTGACATATGAGGATGTAAAGCCTATAAAGCAGAAATTACGAAGGTTGAAGGCAGAATGGTCTCTCAAGATCAAAGAAGAAGTTGTCAAGTTGTTGAAGAATGGTTTTATTGAGCCAGTCACTTACCCTTTATGGCTAGCCAACATAGTGCATGTGCCCAAGAAGGTTGGAAAAGTTTGGATGTGTGTGGATTACAGAGATCTGAATAAAGCCTGTCTGAAAGACAATTACCCTTTAACTCATATAGATTTATTGGTTGACCATATGGTCGAATATGAAATAGTCTCCTTGACTGATCTATATGCGGATTATAATCAAATACAAGTTTATCCTCCTGACAAGGAAAAAACAGCTTTTGTGACAGAATGGAGCACCTATTGCTATAAGGTCATGCCTTTTTGTCTGAAAAATACGGGATTAACATATCAAAGAATGGCTATAACCATCTTTCATGACATGATATACTAGGATGTGGAAGTGTATGTCGATGACATGGTTATCAAGTCCAAAATGGCAGAGGGACATATAAATGCACTGCGGCGTTTCTTCTTTAGATTAAGACAATACAATCTAAAGCTAAATCCTGCTAAGTGTGTTTTTTATGCATCCTCAGGTTTGTTCTTAGGGCATATGGTTAGTAAGAATGGAATAAAAGTCGACCCAACCAAATCAAAGGCCATTTTAGAAATGCCAACTCCTAAGACAAAAAGAAATTAGGAGATTTCTAAGGCATTTGTAGTACATCAGTCAGTTCATTTCTCAACTGGCCGATGTTTGTGGACCTATCCTCAAATTGTTAAAGAAAAAAGTTTCTAAAGAGTGGAATGGTGAATGCCAGCAAGCTTTTGAAAGAATCAAGTATTATTTGCTAAATCCTCCTATTTTGCAACTACCAAGGCATGGTAAACCTTTGTTGTTATACCTCTCTGTGACCAAAGAATCGATGGGGGCAATGCTCGCTCAAAATGCCATAGACTAACATAAATAGAATGTCGTTTATTACTTAAGCAAATGCATGCTTGCTCATGTACTCAAGTACAATCAAATCGAGCAGTTGTGTCTCGCTTTTGTTTGGATATGCCATAAGCTACAACATTATTTGGGGTCATACACTACGCATGTTCTCATAGACAAGAGCCCCTTGAAATTTCTTATAGAGAGGCTGGTTCTTGATAGCAAAATGTCGAGATGGTTGGTAGTTCTAGTAGCCTTTGATCTCAAATATGTTGTAAGGAAGGCCATCAAAGGGAGTGTGATAGCTGATCAATTGACTGCTACCGCAGTAAATGATGAACCAT
Source organism: Aleurites moluccanus (assembly GCA_948193065.1). NCBI lineage: Eukaryota > Viridiplantae > Streptophyta > Magnoliopsida > Malpighiales > Euphorbiaceae > Aleurites > Aleurites moluccanus. The sequence goes on along the minus strand of CANXYC010603292.1, from coordinate 5,840 downwards.
TTGAGCCCGAGTTTCTGGATGAGGACATTATAGAGTTAGATACTGAAGTATGAAAGTTATACTTTGATGGAGCAGCTAATAGTAAGGATTATGGTGTTAGGATAGTACTAGTCACACCAAATGGGTATCAATTACCTATGGCCATTAAGTTAGCCTTTGAGGTGATAAATAATGAAGTTGAATATGAGGCTTGCATATGTGGTTTGGAGGTTGCCACTAACATGAGGATTGATTATCTAGAGGTATATGGGGACTCTAATTTAATTTTTTTTCACAAGCTTTTAGCAAATGGAAGATAAAGAAAGAGCATTTGGTTCCTTACCATCAACGCAAAACTGATCTAGCTGAAAATTTTCATGAAATATCTTTCCATTACTTACCTCGAGCTAAGAAACAATTTGCTGATGTTTTGGCAATCTTGGCCTCCATGATAGACATAATGGGAATTGAGATTGTATGCCTCATGGTTATTGAAGTACGAAGGCAGCCGGGTTATGATACAACATGTATGCAAATTCAGCTAGCTGACAGTAAGCCATGGTATTAGGATATACTTAATTTTTTGAAAAATGAGCAATATCCTGAAGGGGCATCCAAATCGGATTGAAGAACTATTAGACAATTGTCTAGTAATTTCATATCAAATGGTGATGTGTTGTATAAGAGAGCTTGGGACAATATCCATTTCAGATGTGTGACAAAAAAGGAAGCTCGACAAATTATGGAATAGGTACATAGTGATGAGGAAGGCCCACACATGAATGGTTTTGTGTTAGCCATAAAAATAGCAAATCTAAGGTATTATTGGCTTACAATGAATGAGGATTGTACCAAGTTTTTGAAGAAATGTCACAAGTATCAGATATTTGTAAAGCTCCAAAAGCGACCTCCTGTCCCTTTGTACCCGACTGCAACTCCTTAGCCCTTTGCTGCATGGGGCATTGATGTTATAGGGTGCATCAGTCCAAATTCCTCGAATAGGCAAGAATATATTTTGGTGGCAATAGATTACTTCACAAAATGGGTAGAAGCAGCCTCTTATCAAGTGTTGAATTCTAAAAAGGTAACATATTTTATACAAACTAACATCATTTGTCAGTTTTGATTGTCCTTCGAGATCATCACTAATAACAAATCTCATTTTCAAAAGGAAGTAATAAGATTGCTTAAAAGGGAAAAGATTCAGCATCATCGGTCTTCCCCTTATCGTGCTCAAACTAATGGGGTCGTCAAAGCAGCAAACAAAACCAACAAAATCATTTTGTAGAAAATGATCACCAATCACAAAAGCTGGCATAAATGTCTTCCATTTGCATTATTGGGATATCGGACCTCCATTCGCATGCCAACATGGGCAACTCCTTATTATTTAGTATATGGGATGGAGGCAGTACTTCCAATTGAAGTGCAAATCCACTCCGTAAGGGTTATGCGAGAAAATCAACTTAGTGAAATAGAGTGGATTAAAGGATATCATGACCAATTGAATGCTATCGATGAAAAAAGGATGGATGCACTTTACTGGATTTAGGGGTATCGGCAAAGGCTAGCCCAACATTTCAATAAAAGAGTAACTGATAGGGGATTGGAGGAAGGCAATTTAGTGTTGAAAGAAATCAGAGCTCCGATTCACTATCTAAGAGGAAAGTTTAGACCTAATTGGACCAGCGCATATGTGCTCAAGAAGATTTTATCCAGCAGAGGTGCCATACTCATGGATTTAAATGGGAATGAGTTTTCAAATCCTTGTAATCTCAATCAGTTAAAGAGATATTTTGTGTAATTTCTGTTTTATTTTGCATTTTATGAATAAGAACTATGTGGACCTGATTCTCCTAAAGAAGAAAGGGGTATAATGTAATAAAGTAACTATTATGTTGTGGAGATACATAAGTAGTCCATTATGGGTATGATCCAATTCATAATAAAAATATCATTTTATGCCACATGACTACATTATTTTATTTGATTTTTGTCTGCTCGTTGAGTTGAAAACCTCAAAGGGCAGCTCGGGCAAAAGTAAGAGCTTTTAAAATAATAAAAAAATGAAAAAAAAAAAGAAGTAAATAAAAAGTAAAAAATATGCCCTTGTTTTAAATTGAATTTCATGTCACCATCAGCCAAAGTCCAATTTTATTTAATCCAGTTTCGTTTAAAACTCAAAATTTGTGTTCTAACTTGTCTCGTCTGTCAAAATCAAGTTATTGCACAAGTCCAAAGAAAGAAAATTTTGTCTTATTTTATTCATTTTAAAGAGTGGATAATTAATATGTGGTTCTAATATAAATGAATATAAAAACAAAGTGTCAGCATAAAAAAAAAAAAAAAAAAAAAAAAAAAAAAAAAAAAATAAAAAAAAAAAACCAAAAAGATGGGATAAAATAATAGAAAAAATAATTTAAAAGACAAAATCTAAAAGACAAAATCCAAAATAGTCAAGGTCTAAATCCGCATCCTCCTAGGATGAATATCTCTCTTGTCGTCGAGATGCCCATCATATGCAGTAACTACCTCTGCCTCCACTCTATTTTCTTCCTCAACCACAACAATCACCTTTGGTCCTGCTACCCCCTCTGTCCCAGCATCCTTAATCTCCATGTATGCTTCTAGTTCCGTGATCAAGGCTACTCGCCTAATCTTCTCAATAGGCCATACTTCCATGATAAACCAAGCATCATAATCCTCCAGTATACCGGATAAGCCATCAGATTGCACAAAGAGCAAGGATCGCCTCTAGCCATTCATTATATCCTGGGAAACAGGTCCAGTAATCAAAGAAGGAGGAAACACAGCTCCAGTAGGAGGAGCACCTTGAGACTGGCCCATCTGCCTCCGAACTCTGGTCCCCTAATAGAATGAAGACATAGAGATACCTAACAGGTAGACCATCATGTATCCATAGCTCATAGTGACAAATGAGTCAATCCCATACCAGGAACAATGCCAAAGCAGATCTTCAGGGCCCAATTCTAGAATCCAGGCAATCCACTCCTTTTCTGAATCAAAGTGGATCAAGGTCCTCCGCATCTAGTACTGAGCAGTATAATATGGCATCCTATCTGGAGGGCCCACCACTTCAAGATGATCTCTAAGCTAAACCCGAAAGGAATAAGGGGTGATTGGAAAAAGAAGGTTGAATAAGAATAAGAAGAAAAAAGGAAGTATTTAGTGTTTTTTTTTACCTGTAGTATGACTGGGCTAACAGATCAGGGCCCTTCAACTCTATAGTTGCCATTTAGACTATACAAGGTCTCTGCCAAAATCAGATCCGCAATAGTAGAGCCTCACTCCATCTTAACGATCAGCTCCACCACTCGGATATCTTCCCAGCCAGGTGAACTGAAAAATAGGCATCCAGCAGTCAAATATAAAACCAAGGTAGTCATCCTACACTTATGTCTCAACCTGTCTCCTATATCTTCTGGATACTGGAATTCTGCCATAACTGCAGTCAGATTAATCAGACCCTCCACAACTATAGAGCTGGCTAGCTCATGATCGGCCTTAAAAGCCTCCTAAAAAGGTGAGAATACCCTGAACAGCTAGAGCAACATTTGGGTTGCTATCAAAGATGGCATCGAATTCATCAAAAGTGGGGCACATCTCCTTTATGCTAGCCCCAAATCGAAATACATAGTCCACAGGGTCCCAAAATCTCAAATAAGCCTTAAGAAAGTCCCAGTCCACTTTCACACCTCTCAAGGTCAAAACAAAATTGACCTCGTACTTACCCAAATTAATTTTCTTGACCTTGTCCAGGTTCTTAGTCCACAAAAACATATGATGACTGTAGTAGGGCTCCATTTTGAGTTGAAACAATGAGAAAAAAATGTGAATAATAGAGTGCCAAAAAAGTCGGAGTGACTTTTTAAGAAGAAAACGAGCCCTTTTTATAGAAAAAATGTTGAAAAATGAGCTAGGGCATGATGGAATAATGCGGTGCAGCCACCCACTGTGGGCACCGCCGCCAAGTGCAATGGCAACAACGCCACTTCCTGCGCGAAAATTCGCATAAATTAGCAAAAATTTAAAAAATTAGGGTCCCTGAGGCATTATAAGGCAATTCAGTGCATTTGATTTCATTTAGTTGCATTTTTAGATATAAAATTGCATAACATTTCATAGCATCGCATAATTTGCATAAGTTTGCATTCATTACATTGGAAGTCTGGTAGAAAAGTCATAAAATTTCATGCATATATAACGCCATGCATATATAATGTCATCCATACATCATAATTTGAAAAAAGAAAAACAGCAAAAGCAAGAATAAGAAAAGAAAAGCTCATGTGAGCTACTAGTCTATCTGGGGGTGTCGACAGGGGTCTTCTAGTGAGTGAGATCAGTCAGCTTGAAACTCAAGACGGGTCCATATGCCCGCTAAAGCTTGCTCCATTCTAAGCCTTATTCGGTAATTATAGCGGGCCCACTCAATAGTAATCTGCAGGAATGAGATGACGAGATCAGAAATGCTTTGCTAAGGATCATTTCCAAAAGCAAAGCTAAGAGCTAAACATGAACATACCTCGGGATTGTCAAGAAAAAACGGTGTCAAAGGATGGACCACATCTAGAACATGATATATATGCATCTCACCAATGCCATCATTATAAGATATATCCCTAGTAAGCCAGTAGTTAGGATCCAAAGGGACCCAGTCAGAATCAGTCCAAATCACGGGACCAACACTAGGATTAGCTGAAGAAAAAGCCACAGATGCACCCACACTATGTACTGGGATAAGTCTGACAAAAAAAGGTCTCGCAGCATCAGATGAGGTCTCCAAATGCCTGTATGGATCACTAATAGGGCCCATCAAACGGGTATGGCAGAATGTCACATAGTCATCCTAATGACTCACATACAGATTAACTGGAAGACTATTATAAGCCTTGTTCGGAGCCCGAATTTCCATATCCCATCTCATGTCAATTGGTGGATGCGCTAGGACCATCAACATACCGATAGTTTGAACTTTGACCCTCTCTCTTAAGTAGTACAGCTTGTGATGTAAGGCTACTGTTATCCCCTTTTAAAAAAATAATTTATACCAATTGAAGTACTAGAGGGAAACTAAATGTAATGACATCATAAAAATTGATACCAATTGAAGTTATAAAAATTTCTCCCCCTTAATCAATAAAAAACATTCAAGGGGTGCTAAAGGGATCATCAAAGCAACAAACATAGTCAAAAAGCAAAATTTTAAAAAAAAATTATCCCCCTTTCTCATTGAATGAATGCAAAAAATACATTCAAGCATGATACCAAATGAAACATTCAAACATATTCAAATATGCAATTCAATCAATTTCAAAGCATGCCTTTTATTTGAATTGCAAAGGGGGTTTAAAGGTATACTTATCTCTACCAAGCTCTCCTCCATTGAGACTTGCTACCATTACTCCATTAGTGCCTTCTCTCATATGAGCTTCTCCAATTATTGAAAGCTTCATATCCTTTGGTGCATGGCCTATATGCCCTTTCATATGCTTCATAAGCATGAGCTTTGTTTGCACCATATCTTCTATGTGGGGGAAGATAGACTCTCTTTGCTCCATCATTCTTCCTTACAAATTTCTACACATAAGAATTGGAAGAATGCATTTTTGATACCCATTTTCTTTTAGGTCCTTAGGGGTTAGCAAAAGGAGCATTCACAAAGTTATATCCTAGATGCATTTTTCTAACATGGCATCTATGATATTTGTGGCCAAATTTGCCACAATAAAAGCATTGCATATTATGATTAAAATGGGGTATAATGCATGCAAATAAGGGTCTTTGTTTACCTTTTGCCTTGGTCATATTCTTTTTAGGAAGCTCACAAGGCAATTGTG
>CANXYC010603228.1:0-22281 GCA_948193065.1 Aleurites moluccanus | reverse complement strand
TCAACCACATTTAGGCAAATAGAAAGAAGCCACATATCAATAGATACCATTATGCAACAATGGTACCGTCATAGTCAATATGATCAATATCAATCAAATTACATAAAATATGGATCAATGGCATAATGAATTACAACAATTAGGCAAGAATATCTGTTAGGATAAACAATAAAGATGAGGAACAAGAGTTGGTTCAGTAGCCGAAATCGATAGGTCATTTGGCATACCATTATCGTTAATGACAATGGTATTCAATTGGTAGGCCTATAGCATGCAAACCACTAAGCCAATGACAAATAAAGTAGGCAAATTATCAAACACAAGGTAACATACAATGGCAAGCCAATAGGTTAGGGTTCGGAGCAAAATTGACTTGTCCATTGAAACCAATAACAAGGTACATTGTCCAACAACACAAAGGTATCAAATTCAAGATTAAACAACATTAAATTAGGGTCAAATTGGCAAGGAAAAAGCAAGGGAAATCAAACAAAACACATAGGCAATTAGGCTAGGTATGGTTCGGCCACATTAGGGTTTGGTGCAATTGGATCCAATTCAATAATTTAATCAATTATTCAAATAATTTGATGCAATGTAAACTTACCTAAGCCTTCTAAAAGCCAATGCAATAGCTAATTTCTTCAATTCACTAAAAATCCCCAATTCAAGCTTACTTTGAAAAGTCAACTTCCTCAATCTACTATTCCACATCAAAATAACCATCAATTAGTTGTTCATTCATATCCAATTTAAAATTTCTAACATCAATTTGCCATTCCTAACTCTAATTCAACATATCACCCTTTACAACTTCAATTTCAACATTCAAATTGCAATTCCAATCAATTTCGTATAACCTAATGCAATTAAACTAATTACCCATTCAATTCAACCTAAATAATCACTAAAACATTAATCAAATCAAACAAAACAACAACTCACCCAAGAACCCTTCCATGGCCGAATTGCTCAAGGTGTAAGGCCTCGCAATCCTGTGCTCATTCCTTCAAATTGATTGTAGAATTGAGTTTAGAAACCTTAATTTGCTATAATTCAATAAAAATTCTTAAGAAATCTATAAAGAAAATGAAAATTTGTATTTGGAAGAAGGAAATATGGTGGACGACAAGGAGAAATGAAATGGAGAAGATGAAGGATGCAAATGGAGCCCAAATAAGAAAAAAATGATTGTAAAATTACAACTTAATCCTTCAAGTTTTAATCTTTACATTTGGTCCTTAAATCTTCTGAAATTTATTCTGAAAGTTCTGTTAAGAATTTGATATCAGTGTGAAAAGGAAATAGGCTTATTTTAATTTATCCTTATTTATAACAATAGTTCTGGAGTCATTCTGTAACTCTGACCAATCCATTTTCACTATTCACCTTGAATTACCCTTTATTTACCAAAATGCCATTGTTCACTTTTCAGTGTTTCTAAATGATTTTCGCTTCTTTATTTTTACCAAAATTACACATAAATTATGTTCATATTTTATCCCCAAGCCAACTTCAGAAATTCTTCTATTGACCGGACTGCTAATTTCTCGGCAGTGTTCCCGACACCGTCAATTTCCAGAAAAGTGTCAAATTTGCTTTCTAACCGTGTTTCTAAAATTATTTCCCATCAATTTAAGACTAATGGACCATATACTGAGAATTTATTCATACACATGAGTTAAAAATTTGTAGAGTATTACAGTGATACTCTTGTGTAATCTAATAGTAAAGAAGGAATATAAGGAGCATCTTTGGAGTATGTTATGAGCTAAGGAAAGTGGATATGTACAGTTGTGGAAGTTCTATAGTATAGCAAGAGTTTAAGAGTATAATTGTTATTAGAAGTTAGTTATGGATTGAGACTTATAATGGATAAATTGTGTAGGGATGGTGTGTTGATGTTATGTTAGTAACGAATGGTATGATTAAGTTTGATGCTAAAAAGGATCAGAAAAGATTATGATAATGATACTTACTGAAATAATCAATAATTGATTAGAGATGGTTACAGGCTTATGGTTGATGAGAAGGTAAGAGTTTTATTTTAACATTCAAGGGTGAGTTTTTATAAGGAGAGAATGTAATGCACCAAGTTTAAATTAGTGAGATCTATGATTGATTGAGGACTGATAGTACAGTTTATAATGAACTCTGATGGATTCTAATGGTGTTTCTATGTTTGACAACTTGGATGTACCTCTATATCATGATGAGATGTGAAATAGTAATTTAATTTATGATATGCATTATGATTTAAGATTCTGTAGAGTTGTGAAGAATTAAATAGAATCATGAATTATTAGTATGGATGATTGATATATATATATATATATATGGTTATATGATGATGTGACGTTATGATAGGTTTATAGTATAAGTTGTGCATGATGGAATAATTATGATATTGAAATGACAGAGTGTTTGACTATGTATGAAAGAATTTGTATATGATTAAAGAGATAGGAATTATGATTTGTTGTTAATGACTAATTTCATTGATATGATGTAAGAAAAGGTATGCTGAGAATTGTAAATAAGTTAAGGTAACATTAAAGTTAACTGATGAATGCATGTATATATGGTGATATTAGAGATGTGTAGATATTTCTTAATAAGTGTAAGACTGATAAACTATCTGATAATTGAATGGAGACTTTGTTTTATATGATAATGATTAAGAGTTAGGTTTACGAGTATAGTTGATCTAAGTTATGATGATAAATACATGAATTTATAAGTTGTTGGATGGTATTTCGATAGCATTATGTATTATTGTTCAGTATGATTATGACATAAGGTTAAGTGGAGATTATGACTTGAAAATCTATCTAAAGGCTAATGCAATATGTGTTATATAAATAGAATGACTTATAATCTTGACAATTTCTATGATCTGTTAGCTATTGAGCTTGGGTATAATACGGACAAGAGATAAGAATAAGTATGGATCAAGGAATTTGTGATAGATGAGTTTCTCCCTAAAAGTGTTAGGAAAACAAAGGCTTAAGAATTTGAAAGGTTAGTGCAGACTTCTGAGATGACAGAGGAATTTCGAATATAAAAATTCCATACCAATTAAATTATAATGTAACGGAGGCAAGTTATTCTAGACCTGATATGCAGATGAGTATGAATACAATTAACTTCATTCCTTCAAGGTATATAAACTCTCAGTGTTTTATTTATAGAAATGGCATGAGGGAAAATGTTAATTTGGAAACAGATGCACGTTTTGGATATGAAAAACCAGGGCATCATATGAAGAATTATCAATATAGGACTAGCAATGGAGGTATACGGTTGGAGAAAGAAGTATGAGAGGTGATGAGACTGGTTATGGTTAAAAATGAGTCGTAAGTCTGTCATCAGGATGGAGAACACAGAGGTACTGAGATTTGTTTTATGAAGAGAGAAACAGGGCAAGCGAAGGAGGAGAGAATACTCTATTAAGGGAGGTTACTTTTGAAAGGAAGAAATTGAGACCGACACATGACTTAGCATATGGCCATAGCAAGGATAGATGGTAATGATGGCCGATTAGCACCAAGAAGCTTAGAGTTATCGGCGGCGAGGCGGTGATTAGCCGTAGGTACAAATGCACAAAGAAGAGAATGGGAGGTGGCTAGTAGTTAAGAAGAAGGATGGGTTTTGGGAATTGGGAATTGGGCTGGCAATTGGAAATGGATGGGAATTGGAAAAGATTGAAGAGCCAATATTAGATTTGGGTCAAATAAATGGAGGAAATTAATGCTTTAATTTCTTTTCACGTGGATTCATGATGAAGGAATTAGATTATGAAAATGGAGAAAATGAAGATGAGAGGGTGCGTAGGGAAATAGGGAAATGACAATTTTGACACAATTATAATTTAATTGGGTTTGGATGAAAATGGAGATAATATTGAATTTAATATTTTGACATTAAAAACTGACACAAAGAATTAATAGGGAAAAAGAAAGGGCGTTATTGACATTTTTTTGTTGGAGATTGGCATTGAAAAATGACCTAAAAATTAATAAAAAAATTAAAAGAGATCAACATATTAATGAGAAATTAGGATTTGAGGATTTGAAATATGAAGCTTCCAATTAAACTTTTGAGTTCGCATGGGAGACACTAAAAGAGAAGAATTAAGTTTTCCATGGGAGATTAAAAAAAATAAAATGATAAATTATTTTGATAATGACATATGACAGATTTCAATATTTATTATTACATTTAATTTTGAAGGGCTGTGGTGAAAATATGTGACATCCTCCTGGAGCCAATGTCTTCTAATTTACTACAATATATAGATTGTAAGAAAAATATGGTAAGTTGATTTAGTACATATTAAGCATATATATAAGGTAAGTTGATTAATTTAATTGATTGTAAATTATCCTAATCAATATTGGCTGAATTTGGCAATGAAGATAGGATTAGGGGGCAGCATTTGGCCCATGATTGACTGGCTCCTATATTAAGAGAGAAATGTATTTCTTCACATATAAATTCATTTCCTTGTTCAATGCATATAAAATTCACAATTCTTTGTATATTTAAAAAAAAAAAAAAATCGAAATAGCTTATATTTTATTAATAAAAATTATTTTTAATTTCTCTAATTTTTATTAAATTAAAATTACATCATATTTCACAAAGTGCAAAAAAATTTAAGTCTCAAATGAATTTTGAACATAAATAATTTAAAAAAATAATGAAATTTATTAATATCAAATAAGTTTTTCAATAAATTTATAAAATTTTACTTATGATATTGATCCGTTATTATTAGCCCAATGACTTCATTGCTTTTAGATTTTTTAATGTAAGAAAATAATTATTTACTTTATATATAAATATAATTCTCAAGTGAATTTTGAACATAAATAATTTTAAAAAAATTATTAAATTTATTAATATCAAATAAGTTTTTCAATAAATTTATAAAATTTACTTATAATATTGCTCAGTTAATATTAGCTCAATCACTTCTTTATTTTTAGATTTTATAATGTAAGAAAAAAATTATATATATATTCAATAAATTTATAATATATATATATATATATATATATATATAGAGAGAGAGAGAGAGAGAGAGAGAGAGAGAGAGAGAGAGAGAGAGCAATATGAAAAATTAAATTTAAACAAAAATCACTTACAAAATTAAAGTGATAGTAAAATTAATTAATTAAAATCACTTACAAAATTAAAGTGATAGTAAAATTAATTTGTGAGAAAAGGAAAGTAAGAGATTAGCTGAAAAAAAAAAATTATTAGTAAAAGATTTTTAGTATATAAAGGAAGCACTAATCAATGACTCTTTACATGGACACGAACTAGATTTATAATGCACAGACTTAGTATACAGATGGGAATTTGCATGAGTTTCTTTTCATGCAAATTGGCACATAAAGAATACTTGTAACAAACACTTGATATATAAGATAAGACTTTACAACTTATAAATTATTTACAAGTTATTATGTAATGGAAATTTAAACTTTTGTCTTTTTGTCTTTTTCAAATTTTTTTTTAATTTTTTAATAAGAATGTGGATTAAATTACCATATCATAATTATCTTCAAATATAAGGCGGAGCAAAAATAAGGATTTCCTTTAAAAGAGAGATGGAGATAAGAATAATTTATGTACTTTTTAATTGAAATTTTATTAAAAATAAAAGATTTTTATAAAATGATTTGGAGTTATATTTTATTTGTCGTTAACAAATATTTTTAAATTTTTAAATTAAGAATTTAAATATTGAATCAATTGAAAAGTGAGAAATTAATTTTAAAAAGTAAAAATTATCTTATAAATTAATTAATTGAAATAGTAATTTAATCTAAAATTAATTCAATCGAAATCAATTGAATTCACTTTACAATTGAATGCCACGACTGCATACTCCAGGATTCACCGAACCATTAAAAGAATAAAAAAAAATAGAAAAAAAGTCTAACGACGTCGAGCGCACGCAATATTATTTAATAATAATTATTATTAATTAATAAAAAAAAAAACAAAACCACGAAAATCGAAGTGAGGCCACGTGTATGTCTAAAAATATTCCGCTTAACAAGTGGTCCCAAGACAAGTGTTGATTCTCTAGAAACTACGTAAATCGTGGACCAATAAAATTTTGGAAAGTGATCGGATCTCATCTTCCTCTCTCGACCACGAATATAGATTTAGAGTACTGCTTATGTGGATAGTAATAATAATTATAATTAAAAAAAAAATTAATTTTACGTTTCGATCCAAATTCCAAACTCTCTTCTTTTCTTTTTCTTCTTTCTTTCTTTCACTTGAAATGTAAAATCCAAAAAATAAGTTAGAACTCTCTCTCTGCTCATCAATAGAACTCTCTCTCTCTACTCATCGACTCATAGAACCCTAATTTTTTTTTAAATTTTATATAATTTTTCAGATTTGTAACTGAATAATTTCTGAAACTGTTTTTTGATCTGGCTTTTGTTTTTCTACAGAAAATTTTCTACTGAAAAAGGTAATTTCTGTTCATCTCTCTTTCTCTTTGTTTTCGCTTTTGTTTGATCCTATTGATTGATTTTAGTTTTTATTTTTTCTTATTATCTTTGTAACTGTAAATAGTAATGTAGATTGATTTTTTAACAAAGCTGAAAGTTTCTTGTTTTCCAGACTTTATTGATTGTGTTGTTTGAGAACAACTAGGTTTTTTAAATGCTAACTATTTTTAATTTTTGTTCAATTTTTGATAGTAATACTGTATGATTGATTTTTTTTAACAAAGCTGAATGTTTCTTGTTTTTCAGACTTCATTGGTTGTGGTTTTTTTAAATGCCAAGTATTTTTAATTTGATGAGGTTTTCTCAGTCTGCGCCCTTCCTTGATATGTATTAAATACAATTGCAACCCATTTCTTTTTTATTTTTAGTTTTTTTTTTTGGTGATGAAAAAGTGGGTTTGGCTTCAATCCATTAAAAGGTTAATGTTTTCATAGCTCAATAAGATCAAAATAAAGTAACAACTAAAACAAAACCATGAGGACATCTGGCCCTCTTGTTATAGAAAAGGTTGAAATTATCACAATTCCTCTCAATTTTAAAGTTGTAAGGTTCTACAAAGTCTAGAAAGTACTCAGCGATGTCCTAATAAGAGCTATGTAAAATCCAGAGTATAATTTTAAGTTTCTTGAATTTTAAAATTGATTTTTCTCGAGTTCTTAATGATCTTACTCAATGATCTGTATTTGTTTTGAGAAAATTATATAAATGAAATATTATCAAAATGTTTTGTGTTGTATACTTCACTATTTGAGGTGCTGAGGTGACATAGAATGTAGTAAATTGCATTTAGTTGAGCTTAGCGGAGCAGTCAGTGATGGGATAAATTGTTAAAAGTCCTCCTGAGGTATGACTAAAATATTTTCACTTACTTCCCCACACTTCTAAAACTGAATTTATTAGTGAACTTGTTTAGATTTTGTTAAACTAGTCCTTCCGCGCGTGCGGGTGCACACACACACCAAAAAAAAAAAAAAACGTTTATAGAAGAATTGGTACAGACAAATTTATCCTTTAATGTTTATTGCATGGGTCATACACTTTAAATCTTCCCCCCTCTCCCTCTTCTGTCTCTTGCTTGGGTTTGATTTGTAATTTGCTGTGGTTCTTTGTTTTTTATTTCTAGATTAGATTGCGCTTGAGTTCTGAGTTACCATTCTTAGGCCATGAAACATTCCTCGAAGATTCTTCACATCTTCCATACTCATTTGGACTTGCAAATCCTGCAGCAATGATGTTGCACTGTCACCAAGCCTCACTAGCTTGGCACGGACTAGTATTTTTTGTTCAAGTTGTTTCTGCAGCTAGGAGATCTTTGAGGTCCCCATCCAGCCATTAATTGTTTTTCAAGGAAAAACCATAAATTGGAAAGTAAATTTAAATTAAGTAAAGAAGTACAAAATTTAGATCAGACCCTTCTTTTGGAGAGAAAAGTCTAGCAGAAAACAATTAAGAAAGCCATGTTCTTATTTGTCAACCTAGGAGACAAGGATTCCAAACTTGGCAATAGTTGAATCAAATAACTACCAAGTTCTTCCAATTAGAGAGAAAAATGTATTAAACCCATCTGTTTTCCTTTCGTTTTTGACTTGCTTTTTTGCTTTGGCTCACGGCTAACTGTACATAAACCTAATGGAAGGATTAGAATTTTAATAACCTGTAAAGTAAAAGATCAATCAATTCACTTTTATAAATTTAGAGATGTGTGTATTTTGTTGAACTTCTGGAAGCTTTTTAGTAATTTACCCCAGGAAATATAATTAACGAAATCTCTAGCCTCCTCAACACCCAAACGACATTTTAGAATTTAACTCAGTAATTGTGTTGTTGATATTTTATCCATATTTGTTATTATACTTTTTCTTGTTTTCTCAATATCCGAGGCAAGAAAAAACTAGATATGGTTGTTTTGCTTGCTTGTTCTTATTATTTATAAGCATTTGTTTTGTGCAACTTCAATTGACAGATGTTTCTGATTGGTTAAGGTTTTGGTTTATATTCTTTTATTTCCTCCTAGAAAATGAAGGAAATCATTTGAAAGATCAGGTTGTATTATGTTACACAATAGAATGTGGAAACTAGTTAGCTTTCTTGATCTGCGCTCACATTACTGCTTTTGGCTTCATTAATTCAAGTTCTAATTTCAATTGTCTCTCCATTTCTTTTTCTTTTATTGTTTTTTCTTGTTATTAGGTTTCTTTTGCCCTAATGCATGTACATGTAAACTGATCACTAGTATTTATACTTATTTTCCAACTCAGAAAGCCTAGTTGGGGTTGGGGTTTTGCACAATAGCCATGATTCAAAAAATCATTTGCATCTTCAGTGGTGGGTAGAAGATTGTGTGGAATGTCAGACTTATGCATGTATGAGGTAAGATTCTTTTACTTTTAAGTTATGTTTTATTCGAGTTATTTCCCTTATGTTTTATTTGAGTTATTTCCCCTTACTGTCTGTTGTGAAAGAATCATATACTGTATTAGATAATTACTGCTTATTTTCTCAACTTGAGATTCTGTCTTTGTGGACTGTTTTGGCTGATCTGGATGGACTGTTCCATTTATCTTATTGAATAGGAGTGAAAAAAATATAGCATTCAGTTCTTTATCTTAGCAGTGAATTTCAGAAGAACAAAATATAGAAGATTTTTAGAAAATTTTTAAATTCTGAACTTGTGCACCTGCATCAATTCCTCCCTGGTGGAGAAAACTTGGCATTGATGAGAAAAGCTTGGATATATCAGTTATAAGGGTTGGGTCAATTTTCCTTAACTCTTCTTCAGAAATCCAAGAGCCTTTTTCAGATGGTTTTTTTAATGACTTCAAGAAAAATCTTGGGTACCAAGTCCCTCTTTGTGAATGAACTTCCTTCATAACTAAAATGTCTTCAACCACGTCTCTAGTTGATGCATAATAAGAATGCAAGAAAATTCAAATCAAAGGCTCAAGCTTATAATTATCTTTCAAATTTAATTTGGGGTCTATTGGGTAAATTATAGAGTACTTGTTAGTCCTTTTAGAATTTTATTTACGCATATATATTCAAATAAATAAGTGGCTAGTCCAGTATTTCAAGCATCGAGGACCATCTTGTAATTTCTGGCTTTGCTGGAAAATCCCTCTCTTTAGGATTTTTTCTTTTTTTTTTTTTTTTTAAATTTCTTTTTGCCTATTTTATAGTCCTTGTGACTTTTGGATAATATTATCACTTCAATTCATTTTGGGAGTTGAAATCCTTGGAGTATGTGGATTAGTTTTGAAGTCTTTTTCTTGAAGGCTTAGGAGTTGTTTTAAAGTCCTTTTTGCAACTGCCATAAAGTCTTAAAGCCATTTACAAGATCACTCAAATCAACAAACAAGAATTCAATAAAATATAAGTATAAAAAATTAATAAAAAATGCAAGATATTAAATTAATAATTTGATGAAACATGAGAATTGGTTGTTTTTCATGTTCCGTCTTCTGTTACTAGGTGATTTGCAAATCATCCATAGAGAAAAGAAAAATAATGTAAGAGTGGGCTAAAATTCCATTGTGAAAATGAGCCAAATGGCTGTCATTTAGAACCATGGGTGTAATGCCTAAGGAAGGTTAGGTGTGCAGCTTCAACTATTTCTTTTATTTTACTATTTTACTGACGGACTTGTAATGTTTACAATGCCTTTCCAACACCACAAAGAGGACATATAATAATATATTTTTTTTTGTTTATTTTCACTTCTTAATTCCACATTTTTACAAATCCTAACTGCTTGCCTAAATTCTACTCATTCTAGCTTTCAATGTAAGCCAAAAATTAGCCTCATAACCAGCCCTCCAATCCGTCCTACTCCAGTATTTATGCCCATGTATTAGTTATAGTTTTACATGTTAAAACAAATTTCAGCCATTGTTGCTTCCATCATGTAATATCACAAGTTTTTTCTATGACAATTTGAAGTGAAAAATTTGCAAGAACTTCTGGTGCTTATGTTGTTAATATTCCAAAGAGAGATGAAAATTAAACCCATGATGCTTAATGATTGCTGATCAAGCAGTAATGATTTTGTGGATTGATGACAAGTTCTTTGTGAGACAAGGAGAACGAAGGCATATAATTGACATCCTTGTTCACTTGCATTAAGCATCGTATCAACCATTTATATGACATACTTGCATGATCTCAATGAATAAGCATATATCAATGCAGACAATATTCTCCCTCATGGTTTTTATTATTTTCCCTTTTCAACTATGTTGGCTTTCTATGGCATTTTTCCCTAGCAGTTTTCTTTATTTTATTCTTTGTTTTAAAGAAAACAAAGCAGATTTACGTTGCTTAATGGATGCTATTTCAGTCTATCTTCTACAATTGAAACTTCTATGTCATTGGTTATGGAAGTTTTTGCTGCAACCCAAGTCAAAAGCTTTATGGCAAAAGGATATGCGTCCCCATGATGTGAAAATTACATTCTAAATGTTGTGAATTAATTTTAAATCATTTGAAAATCAAAATAATGACAATTAAGCTTGAGTAGGGTTGTCAAAGTTGGATCTTCAACGATAGTCTGGTGAATTACAATGATATTTCTTGGATTTGAGCATATGAGAGGGGGAGATATCTTAGTATGCGTTAAAATTTTAATTAAAACCCAAACAATTTTTATTATTATTTTTTTTCCTTTTCTCCACAGTATTACTGTGGTATTTTCTTTGTTGGAAGCAGGATGTCTATGTATTTATTTTGGAAATACATGATTAAGTTTGCTTGATATAATTCTCCATATTGCAAATATATACTTGCCAATTAATTATTTTTCTTATAGTTTCATTCCTCCTTCATATGTGGATTGCAAATACATTTTCATGTACTTCTATAGTGAAAAAGTAACATGAACCACTGATTTGTGTTTTTCACTTCTCAGCTGCAACTTCATACATAATCGAGTCTGGCTATTATTAACTTTCCATATTCCTTTTTGTAGCTTTTTAAAACCTTCTCTATATTGTCATTCAAGATGATGGTAATAATCATATGAGCACTATTTCGTCCTATGGTCAATACTTAAAATTCAATGATGTTCAACATTCAGGTTGTTTCAGGATCTCAACAAAAGATGAAAACTGGTGGAGGGCATATTTGGGATGACCTCTACTATCTTGGTTGTGGATAAAGTCTTCGTGTGCTACTCATTCATCTAACATTTTTGGAAAATAGCAAATTTTTTTGTATTTCCGAGTTACAATCTCAAAATAGTAAAAGTCATCTTTGTCTTCTTTCTTTTTCATCTCTCTTAAATGAGTGTGATGTTTGTCAATTGACCAAGCTTCACATTCTTTGTCCTTTTAAGAATTACTTTGGTCATATCCATCTTTTGGTTTCATACAAATACATGGACTCCTTGCTCATATATAACTATGTTTGCTTTCTTGTAGATTTTTACACTTGTTTCACACATATTTAGTATAATGTTGTAGATATGGATAGATCTTCACACATTCTTTCTAGCCTCTTCATTCTCTTATAATTGAAATGCTACTATAATACAATTTTTTTTTTTTGTTGTTGTTATATGTTAAATCCAGTTCTTTGTTTATTGAGAAAATGAGAACAATGTTTAATGTTTAATGTGCATAATGTGGTATGATTAATAAAAGAAATGTGATTAAACCTGTATCAGTATGAATACTTGCGGGAAGTTTGGCATGTCATCTCAATCTCCCATATCGTATCGCATTTGTGTGTGCTATGTGAACATATATGTATGGTCCTCTCAAATTACCGGCCCCTTAAATCATTTCCTTCATCATACTGTTACAGTCCAGGATTGGATCTAGTTATGGGTGTATGCAATTGAATATAGAATTATAATTTGGGCTTGTTAGGAGAGCATCCTATGATCTCTTAGTGCTTGTTTGAGAGAATTCTATGATCTCTGAGTTTTAGTAACTCATACCTTTGTCAAAATCCTGCTTCATTCTTTTATTAATCCATAAATCTTTTCAAACACTAAATACAAAAGCAAATACTAAATAACTACCCAATACAATAATGGAACTAAATTAAAAACTACCCTCTAACAGTAATAAAAAAAAAAAAAAACCCAATTCCCACATTCTTAGCTACCCATATTAAAACACAAGGAATAATAAAATAATAAATAACTCAACAAAACTACCCAAATAAACATCTAGCTACTAACTTAAGTCCCTAACATCACACTCCCCCTTGAAAAGGCCCTTGTCCTCAAGGGCAAGGATCAGTTCTTGAGCAAGGGTAGACATTTGTGTTGCTAACGGCTTAAACTTCCATTGATAGTCTTTTAAAGACCCTACTCAGCGAAACTTAAAAAGCTGTACTAATTTACTACTTCGAATGTGAGGACCAAAACAAAAATCACAATGTTGTTTAAAATCTTCCCAATGTAAATTTGGTTGATTCCATTTCAATTTGCTGAACAATAACTGTGCATCCCTTTCTAAGTGAAAAGAAGCCAGCCCCCGACCTTCTCATCTTTAGGAGTACACTGATGTTGAAAGAAGTGTTCCCAAAGATTAAACCATCCCAAAGGATCATTAGAACCATCAAAACAGGGAAAATCCAGTTTGGAATATTTAGGTACATAGATACCTGCTTCACCATTTTCTGCTATCTGCCACCATTCCTCTGTTCATGATGATCGCGGTGACAATACTGCTTTCTTCCCCATCACAAGCAGTAGCTGAAATGTCACTTACCATTCTTGTCGTTTCGCTGCATAGACAGTACGCTCGTGCTCTTGCTTAGCTCTGTCTTGAAGATAAATAGCCAAGAAGGCTTGAAACTGCTGCTGAAAACTCTGTAATTCCCCATAACTATTGGCTTTGATATTGTTCTTATTGAGGCCTCTAATTTGTCATGATTTACTGGTTTGCTTTCTTATAATCTCTACAAGGTGAAAGCAGCTTTTGTGAAGATCAAAGAAAGAACTTTTTCTTTTTTCCTGCAAAATTATGCAAATTATGTCAAGTTAGGCCTTCACCTTGCACACTGCATTTAGTGCGTAAGCTCAAGAATCCTTGGTGTTGGTCTTGTCGTATTCAAAATGGTTTCTGGATAAAACAAAATTTGATGTCAAAGGCTTGAAAGGCAAAGTATGGCTGGAGTTTGGAAAGGGTTGCTAGAATGACAGCCAAAAATGAAATTAAAGCACTGTGTTGGTGTTATGTGGATGTTTGAGGAGTCAATGGTGTCAGCTGTAGGAAGGGTAAGAATGATATGTTTTCAGGTATTGCTCAAGAGATGCAAATAGTACAGTTTAGTTAAAGTTTAAATTAATATGTATTCAAGGGCTGAGTTGGGGTGACCTGTCACAAGCAACAATGCAGCCAATCAGAATAACAAGGAGACGAGAGAGAAAGAACATGAATAAGAAAGAAAACAGAGTGTTCACTTTTGAAGAAAGAATCATGTTAAAAATTGTTTCTGTAAATAAGGAACAGTCAAATAAAACAAGAGCCACATCTATATGAGGGTCCTAAATAATATGATTTCTAGTCCTGATGAATCAATGACTCTCTTCCAATGGCTGCTTCAGCTAGAACTGTGGTAGTTTATTATATTCTTTCATGTTTGCTTGTTTGTTTGAAGAAAAGAGGGAAAAGGGTTGGGGGTGGGAATCTATTGGAATGAAATAATGCTATTTCAAATAAAGATTGAGGTTTACATCAATGCTTGGCTATTATGGCCATGTTTGAGACCCCAGTCGATGCTCCAACTTAATCAGGTTTAATTGAGATGCTCCAAATATGACCTCTTTTTCACCATCATCAAGCTATTTGGTATGTAGACATTAAAGTACAGTTGATAGTTCTTGGTCTTCAGGAATAATCACTTTTCTTAATATACGTTATTGTATCTGTCTGTAAATTTTATGCTGACTGCTATTGAAATATATATGCCTTCCATGTGCTTCATTTGTTCTTTTGTCACAACAGTGTCTCATGTGTTATGTTTTGCTCTTTTTGGGAATAATGTTGAGAACCTACTGATTTGTTACATTTTGCCAACTCCTCTCTTCTGAATGAGTTTATATTTCTGTTTATAACCATAAACTGATTAATGATAGTGTTCTCTTAATTTTCCACCATTATCTCCCAAATCGCCACTAAATTTTTTCATCTACTATTTTGAATTTTTTTGATAAAAATTGACTGCATTAGTTTTCTAATATCTCATTACTGATGCCACAGCTTGAAGATAATGTGTGGGATGAATTCAGTGAGAGTGATGACCATATAGTACCTCATCCTGCTGAGGAATGTACAGATCAATTTAAAGTTCATGGTGATAACCATAAGAAACCACAACACGAAGTAATTGGTGTTGCAAGTAATGCTGGTGATGCTACTAATAACACTCAGAAAAAGGAGGAAGTTTACTTACCTACTCTGGCCAATAAGGATAGGATGCTAGATAAGGGTTCATGGTCTCACACACCTGATGGTGTATTTCCTACTGGTTGTGATAGTGACTTGGTTAAAAATGTCACAAGTATAGCATCTGAAGAAACAAGAGCATCCAATCATTGTTTAAAAAGTGGGAATACTGATTCAGTTGGTGGTGAGTTTGGTACTGAAGATCCCATCTTGGGTGAAAAGACTGCTTCAGATGGTACTGACACATATCATTTTCCATTCAGTTACATATCTCAGACTGACAATGATCTTAACCTTTTTAATAATGATCGTGAAGACAGAGAAAATAATGATCTACTATATTATGGTTGGCCTGATGACATAGGGAATTTTGAAGATGTTGACAGGATGTTCAGGTAGTCAAGGAATTGCCCTTTTAGTTTACAGTATCCACTTAAGCATATCATGGACAAAATTTCAATTCAATCAGATATCATTAAGTATTTGATCAACATTGTAATTGGGTTTTTTGTAACTATATCAAGGAAAATTTCATTATCGAGTTATGTAGACGAGTGAGCAAGTTTTTGTGTGCACAAGACTTTACATCTATATTTATGTATTTTTTTTTTCCTTAGTTCATTAATAGACACATAGATCTGATGGAATTTCAGTTTTGGACATTAAGTTAAAATTTGCAAGCTTGAAGCAATTAGGGTGCTCCCCTTGAGAATATATGTACTTCTGCATGCATCTATATATGTTTTTGGTGTGCACACCTGTGTGTATACATTTTACCATTGGTTGTATTTATATTCCCTTTTGCAGAAGCTGTGATTCAACATTTGAATTGGGAAGTCTCAGTAATGAGGATGACTTAGGCTGGTTTTCGTCTTCTCATTCTATTAATGTGTCAGAAGATGCATTAAAGTTGGGCTCTAAATTTTCAAGTTCTGAGGCAAGTGCATTGAATTGCATATCAGAACATCATGAAGCTTCTAGATTAAACATTGCAGGTCCTTCAGCGAATGATCCCAACAAGAAAAGTCTATTAATGGGTGACAAAATAAGTTCCTGTACAGCTGGAGTCGCTGACCGTTCTGGTTTTAATCACTTGCAATTTTTAAATGGATCAGATACCAGATCTGCAAGTAAGGATGAAATGATGCGCAAGGAACAGGTTCGTAAGGGTTAATGTTTTCATATTATTCCTTATATTCAACTCTACATTATTTGGAATAATTGGTTTTCCATTAGCAGCTTCTAAGGGCCCTTGCATTACTGTGACAGGCACCATTTTTCACAGTCACCCCAGCAATTTAAAAATGGCTGAAAGGTCGCTGAATTTGTCACTAATGTCCACCAAAGTCACTAAATTTCATTTCATTACTTATGAATAATTGACCATAGATTAATGTAACAGTTGGATCTCTTAGACCTGATTCCAGCCAAACCTGGGCCAGAAATCTGGTATATCCATATTAGAGTTTTTTAATAAATTTTATAGTCTTACTGAGGCCATCATGTACTTTATTTCTCCCTGTGCTCTTCTCACTTTCTCTTGTCCTTTCTGTCTCCTTTATTTGTGCATAACACTCCTGAAATAAACAAATGTTACTTTTCTCTCTTGTTTTGCCCTGACATCCATATTTCCTTGATTCGATTGATTGGACCATTGCTTTGTTGTGATAAGGATCTTTGATAAGATCAGTAAATGGATTTATTTATGTAGTATGTGGAATTAGAGTTTGTTGGGAGTTCACATGACAGTCCAACTTAGGTCCAAGTCAAAACCACAGTCGATCAAATCT
The DNA here is from genome assembly GCA_948193065.1 of Aleurites moluccanus. Classification (NCBI taxonomy): domain Eukaryota; kingdom Viridiplantae; phylum Streptophyta; class Magnoliopsida; order Malpighiales; family Euphorbiaceae; genus Aleurites; species Aleurites moluccanus. The sequence goes on along the minus strand of CANXYC010603228.1, from coordinate 5,559 downwards.
GGTGCAGGAATATCTACTTAGTCATTTAGCTTTATTTCTGTTCGTCATTTTACAATCTAACTCTAATATCAACTACTGAATTACCAAATACTCTATAATTATTTGTAGTCGCTGATTGTAATCTGCGGGCTGCTGACCGCTGGACACTGATCACTGGCCGCTGACTGCCACCCCTAAACCAAACAGGCCTTTATTTTCCTTTATTAGTGGTTGGGAAATTTCTTATAGTAGTGGTTGGCAGTTTCCTTAGTGTTCAACATCAAATTTATATTTACTGAGCCATTCTTTCCAGCGTAGAAGCTGTGGATGAGGGAGAATCTTTCCTTTGAAGTTTAACATTTTTGGAAAGGATGAACAGTTAATGATAACAGTGAAATGATGGCCATGAGATGAAATTCAAATTTTTTTATTGCATTTTTTACTTCCAGAATTTTTTTGAATGTGGAATGATAGTGACATTAAGAATCTTTCCTTTGAAGTTTAACATTTTTGGAAAGGACGAACAGTTCATGATAACAGTGAAGTGATGGCTAATGAGATGAAATTCAAATTTTTTTATTGCATTTTTTACTGCCAGAATTTCTTTGATGTGGAATGATAGTGACATTCAGAATATTTGAATTTTCCATTGCCATATGCAAATATTTGTCTTTTCCCATTTCTTTCTTCAAGGAGAATAACTCCCCAATAATGATCACTGGCATCAATCTGAAGAAATTTTTTTCCCTTAGAAGGAATTTGATTAGTGGTAGGTAGTTTCCTTTGTAGTGTAGGCTGCTATTGTTGCAATTATTTTATTTTTTCACCAAGGAAAAGAAGATGAGAATTATTTTCATCAATGGTTGTCTCCTAAACTTAGAGATCGAAGAGTTCTCTCTATAACGAGCTTTCATTTCTTATTCTATCAACGTAGATAAGAAGGGCAAAAAATCTACTAAGCGTCAAATCAAAACTTATCCTATCCTTGAAAACCCACTTGAAAGTCTTGAAACTCGATCCTATACTAGGAACCTTAACAACTTTGTATTAAAGCAGGGAATTATGGGTTATTATGTGTGTTACAGTAACAGTTTTGAGTCCTTCATGGCAATGTACAAGGAGGACAAGGCATGGAATAGGGCAAAGTGCGAGGAGCTGTCTAGCCGGATAGAAGCACTGAGTTAAGAGTTGGCTGCCACTCGAATGGAAGGGAATAGCTCCAGGGATAGTAGTGTTGCTATGGATAGGAGAGACAGATGGTGGAAGCTTCGGTTGGGGAAAACTTTGTGCGATGGTATGCCAAATTGAATTTCCATATGATGGGTTGGTGGATCCCTTGAGTTGGCTTATTTGGTGTGAGCATTTTTTACAACATCAAAGAACTTCAAAGGAGGATAAGATGGAGTTGGATTCCTACCACATGGAGGGTGAGGCTCAAGTGTGGGGATAATTTGAGATAAACATGAACAAACTTCAAACCTTTTTGCAATCTTCGTTTCAGTCTAGTGGTAAGGGGCAATAAGTTGGGTGAATTGTCCAAGCTTCATCAAATAGGGACTGTGATGGAGTATCAATGTTGCTTTCAGCAATTGGCAGCAAGAGCTAGTGTTGTCACTCGAGAGCAAGAGGTGGAAATATTTATCTGTGGTTTACTAGACTATATTGCTTTAGAGATGATGATGTAAGCCCAATCGACTTACTTTGAGACCCAACAATCTTTATGCTTAGAAGCAATCCCTTGAAAAGGCAAATTATATTCGAACAAGAAAAACTTTGACTCGTTGATGAACCCGAGTGAAGAACTTTAGTATAATGGATGAACGTCACAAAGTGATTAGTTTTGATAAATTCTAAACGATTCTTAGCAAGAACCAAAATTGAAAAAATTATCTCACAAGTCTTTATTTGGCAAATAATTGAAGTGATCTGAAATATACAAGTTAGCTAAGTATTTATAGAGACTTAGCTACATGGAAAACCCTAATTTAAGCTTCCTAGATAAAGATAAGCTTTATAGATAAGAGTAAGCTTGTTAGATAATGATAAGTTTCTAAATAAAATAAAAATAAATAATTAAATTCGTTTTGAGCTTTAAGTCAATATAAAAGAGGTTCAAAACTCACTAATTAAATAATTAAAAGATGTCTTTTTCAATCATGGGTTTAAACAAAACATAAACAGCCCAAAATAATATTAATGGGTTCGATTTGCTTTAATAAATTGTAGGACCCATTCGATTAAAGATAACAACATGAAATCATCCTTAAAGTCTTCAAATAAGCCCAACTGTAATGATATGGAGCAATTCGAACTAAATAAAAAAGGTTGGATTTGTTATTCTAACATGGCAGCTAGGGGTGGCTTTGGTTGGTTTGAAAGATTTTATTAAACGAAATCAATCATTTCGATTTGAAAAATTCTCAAATTAAACCAAACCATTATTATAGCCAAACTATCGATTTGTTTCGGTTTTGGTTAAATCATCTTTGGTTTTTCGGTTTCAAACCAAAAATATTATTTTTATAAACCGTAATTATTTTATTATAAATTTAGAAAAAAAAATACTGACAAAGTATCGATGATAAAAAAAACCTTGAAAATAGTTTAATGTATTACATAAAATTTGTTTATTTCATGAACTAATATAAACTTGTCTTTTTTCTCCAGAATTAAACTCTTTTTTTATTTTTCTTTAGTTAATTTTCTTGAATGATCTTTTTTTTTTTTTCAATTTTAAATTAATGTTAGGTTAAAAAAAGTATGTGGGTATATATATATAATTTCGGTTTGATTCAGTTTGAAATCAAGAAAACTCAAATTGCAAATTAAACCGAATCTTCAATTTGCTTTATTTTCAAACTGAAACCAAACCAAACAATTGAGAAACCATCGGTTTCGGTTTGGTCGGTTTGGCTTCCAACCCCCTAATGGCAGCTCCTTCTTGCATTTGAATCATGGTCACCGAGCTTGATTTGTCTTCTTGAATGTGTAGCTTAATGATCGACTATTCCTTGCAATTTTCAATGATAGATAGATTATTCCACAAACCTTGAATAAATTCATTAATTGAATCTTTGAACTTTTTTCTTGAATAAATTTATTTAAAATGCATTGGATCTTTGTTTTGCTTGCTTGTAGTACATTGATTTGCATCAAATGAATTTGAAACACCCCCATAATCATTCTCGCTACCATGAGTCTTGGAAGATTATATGAAAGGAGTGGAAGTGCCGAAACTGTAAAACAATGTCAAGGGAATACAGTGGGTAGTTTGTTACAAACTCAATTTGTTAAGAGGTTGTTAAGATGGTTAATCTTAACAGTTTGTGAATCAAAATTCTAGGGTTTAGAATTAGGAAATGGAAGGGAATTGAGAAATTGAGAGAGAATTAGAAGAATTAGGTTTATAGAGAGAGAAGAGAATTAGAGAGAGAGAATGAATTATCTTTATTGCAAAAGAATGAATTCTGGAGTTGTTAATTGGCTCCTTTTATACAACGATTTATTCAGTTGCTAACTGATTCCTTTTAACCACGTTTTACAGATTTTTCCTCTGATTTCTAAGGCTCGGATCTCCTGCTATTGATCCTACATTATTATTCCCTTGTTATCCAACAACTCTATTGTTTCCCTTTCCTTTTCTTCCTATAATATGTAACAATACCCTCCCCTTGAGTTCTTTCTTGACCCCAAGAAAGATGACAATCAGGAAACTGCTTTTGGATGAAAGAACAATCTTCCCATGTAGCATCTTCTGTGGGTAGATTCTTCCATTTGATTAAGCCTTGGAACACAGCCTGAGTATCCCTGGTGATGGTTCTGGTCTTCAAAACTTGCTCTGGTTCTGCCACAGGAATATCATCATACATGGTAGGAAGATCTTGCAATGGTGTGACCTGCTGGCCCACTTTCCGCTTAAGTAAGGAGACATGAAACACAGGGTGTATGGTGGCAGTAGGTGGCAAATCCAACTTGTATGCTACCTTCCCAATCTTAGCCAGCACTTGAAAGGGCATATAGTATTTGGCAGTGAGTTTCAGATACTGTCTTAGGGCTATGGAGGCTTGTCTATAGGGTTGTAATCTTAAGAAAACCCAATCCCCAACCTCAAATACCCTCTCAGTCCTATACTTATCCTGTTGCTGTCTCATTCTGTTTTGGGCTGAGGCTAAATTCTCCTTGATAGTGTCAAGGAGCTGCTGTCTGTGCTGAAGAAGCTCACCCACAGCTTGCACTTTTGAGGAGTCAGGTAGTAGTACTGGTGGAAATGGTGGGGGATATCCATATAATGCTTCAAAGGGTGACATCTGTAGAGCACTGTGGTAAGCTGAGTTATACCACCACTTAGCTAGGGATAAGTACTTGCACCATTGCTTGGGATGCAAATGAGTCATACATCTCAAATAATTTTCTAAGCATTGGTTCACCCTCTCAGTTTGACCGTCTGATTGAGGGTGGTATGCTGTGCTGAAGTTAAGACTAGTGCCTAGTAAAGTAAACAAGTCCTTCCAAAAGTTGCTTGTGAAAATTTTGTCTCTATCAGAAACTATTGTTTGTGGGGCTCCATGTAGCTTGAATACTTCCTTGAGAAAGAGTTGAGCAATAGTATGGGCAGTAAAAGGGTATGTCAGGGGTAGGAAGTGACCATACTTGGTGAATCTGCATACCACCACTAAAATAGAATCCTTTCCTTGGGATTTCGGTAACTGCTCAATGAAGTCCATTGAGATGTGTTGCCAAGCTTGGGATGGAGTAGGTAAGGGTTGTAAAAGCCCTGGGTAAGCACAATGCTCAGGTTTGCACCTAGCACAAGTATCACAGCTCAGCACCCACTCTTTAATCTCCTTAAGCATACCATGCCAGTAGAAGTGTTTGTGCATCCTAGCATAAGTGGCTTGAATGCCTGAATGACCCCCTAGAACACTGTTATGATATTGTTGAATTAAGTGCTGCCTGAGATTGGTAGTTGCACCCACAACCAATCTATTTTTATACCACAATACTCTTTTCTTCAATTGAGACCCTGGATGACTGTCCCCATCCACTGCTACTTGCTGCAATAATTCCGTAACCTTAGGGTCCTGATCATAGGAACTAGCTATATACTTCATCCAAGTAGGAACCACCTGTGATAGGGCAGCACAAGTGGACTGCAGTGAGTGTTGTTCTTCAATTTCACCTGAATGCTGTGTTCCATGGTTTCTTCTAGACAATGCATCAACCACCTTATTTTCACTGCCCCTCCTGTACAATATTTTGTAATCTAATCCCAACAGTTTGGAGATCCTCTTTTGCTGTAAGTTAGTGTGTAACCTTTGCTCCAAAAGGTACTTTATGCTTTCATGATCAGTTTTAATAAAAAACTGACCTTGTTCCAAATAATGTCTCCATTTGGAGACTGGATAGGTGATTGCCAGCAACTCCCTTTCATAGACAGAAAGTGTTCTGCTCCTAGGGCCAAAAGCTTTAGAGATAAATGCTACTGGGTGTCCAAGTTGCTGCAATACAGCTCCCATGTCCCAACTACTGGCATCAGTCTCCACAATGAAAGGAATATCAAAATTGGGCAGGGCCAATACT
>CANXYC010603220.1:0-11109 GCA_948193065.1 Aleurites moluccanus | reverse complement strand
GATGCATGTAAATTCACTGAGTATCATCTATACTCACCCGTTTGATTGTTTACCCATTTCAGGAAAGAAGTAAATTGCAGAATCCCGACATCTGTCTTCCGTGGATTTCTGCTGCAGTTTATTTGTATAAATTTTGGATTTATGTATTATTATTTGAGGTTTCTTTATTTAGCTGCTCCATGGGTATGTATGGGTTAGTTATGAGATTTATATTACTTAATATACATTGATAATTATATTTTGAGTTATATGATGGTTTATGATGAGATATGTAAATGATACAGCCAACTACAGAATGAATAACAGGATAATTTAATGGACGATAATTATATTAAATGATTATATTTATGTTGAAGTTGATAGATTGTGTAATGATATTGGGTTCTACGGGTGCCGGTCGCCATTGGCATTTTCCGTGCCCTAGGATCATTGCGGTCCAGGAAACCGGGTCGTGACAGTTTGGAAGAAGCCATGAGTAGTGAACACAAAAAGAAGTGGCTTGAAGCCATGCAAGATGAGATGAAATCCTTGCGTGAGAACAAAACTTTTGAGCTGGTGAAGTTGCCTGAAGGCAAGAGAGCTTTGAAAAATAAGTGGGTGTTCAGAATTAAGAATGAAAAACACAATCTCCAACCACAGTTCAAAGCCAGATTAGTTGTTGAAGGATTCAGTCAGAGAAAAGGAATTGATTTTGACGAAATCTTTTCCCAGTTGTAAAGATGACATCCATTTGTACAGTGTTAGGGCTAGCCGCAAGTTTGAACTTAGAGATCAAACAAATGGATGTGAAAACTGTCTTCCTACATGGTGATTTGGAAGAAGAAATATACATGGAGCAGCCATAAGGTTTTAAAGAGAAAGGAAAAGGGGACTATGTTTGCAGATTGAAGAAAAGTCTTTATGGCTTGAAACAAGCACCGAGACAATGGTATAAGAAGTTTGAGTCGATTATGGGGGAGCAAGGCTACAAGAAGACTACTTCAGACTATTGTGTTTTCGTGAAGAAATTCTCCGATGAAGATTCCATCATACTATTGCTTTATGTAGATGACATGTTGATCGTTGGCGAGAATGTTTCCAGAATCAATAGCTTAAATAAGCAGTTGAGCAAGTCTTTTGCCATGAAAGACTTGGGGCCAGCAAAACAAATTCTTAGCATGACAATTATCAGAGGAGCCAAGAAGATGTGGTTGTCACAAGAGAAGTACATTGGGAAAGTACTTCAAAGGTTCAATATGGATAGAGCTAAAGTGATTAGTTATCCTCTTGCTAATCACTTTAAACTAATTTATAAGCAAAGCCCTTTAATAGAAATGGAGAAGGAAGAGATGGATAAAGTTCCGTATGCTTCAGTAATTGGAAGTTTAATGTATGCCATGGTGTGCACACGGCCAGATATTGCTCACTCGGTTAGAGTAGTGAGTTGGTTTCTTTCAAATACTGGTAAGGAATATTTGGCTGCAATAAAATGGATATTCATATATCTTAAAGGCACTTCCAAGAAATGTCTATATTTTGGAGATGCCAAACTTGTGTGTGTTGGCTACACATATGTATATATGGCTGGCGATGTTGACTCCGAGAAGTCTACATCAGGTTACCTGATTATATTTGCAGGGGGAGTTGTGTCATGACAATCAAAATTACAAAAATGTTGCTCTATCCACTACTGAAGCAGAGTTTATTGCGATAATAGAAGCGAGTAAGGAATTGTTATGGATGAAGAAGTTCTTAAATGAACTGGGTTTTTATCAGGACAGATATCAACTATTTTGTAATAGTTAAAATGTTATCCACCTTGGTAAGAATTTCTCCTTTCATTCGAGATCAAAGTACATTGATGTGAGATATCACTGGATAAGGGATGTATTAGAAAAGAAGCAGTTATAGCTTGAGAAGAACCATACATAAGAGAATGGATCATATATGTTAACAAAGATTCTACCTAAAGAAAAGTTTGAATTTTGTCGCTTGGCCGCAGGAATGGTTGAGACTTCCATGTAGTCGGGAGGGGGAGAATGTTCGGGCTTTTTCACAAGTGCACGAATCGCTTTAGCAAGTAATAGAGTGAGTAGAGTATCGTCGCACAGAGAGGTATTGTCAATTATCGAAATTGATATTATCTTTATTAATTGGATAGAAATTAATTTGATTTGGATGAATTTTTTTTTAAAAAACAAAATTAAATAAACAAGAAAAATTAACTTGAAATTAAAAGATATCAAAGAAAACTAACTAGAATTTAGATTCTGTTAATTGAATTTATACGGTTGATCTGACTCAATAATGATTTCAAAACTATAGTATTTGATGGATTGATTACTCTAAATTATGAATTAGTCTCTCTCGAGCAAAAATCCAAACATTAACATTAATGTAAGTGTCTACTCTCGTGATCATCGAATCAATGTTAATTCATTAAAATCCTTAGCAATTTCATAAAATTCACTAAAGTGTACCATAATCTCTTAGCGATACATGCCTTAGCTTATTAATTTCATGAACTAGCAACTATCGCAACTCTCACTTATAAATAGCTACCTTAGATAGTGATTATAGTGGCCAATTATAAAACACATATAAATCAAAATTAACAAATCAAACTATGTATTAAGAATAATTGAAATCATAAATCATTGTCATGAACTTTTATTATTCAATTAACTTCATCTAAATCATAGAAAAAGGATTTAGTTTAACATGGTAAAATAAAGAAAAGGTAAACTAACTAATAAATTAAACATGTTCATACTAAAATTAACAAAGAAATAAACAAGTAGAGAAAGTAAAAACTTTATTTGATGATCTCTTTGATTAATTGAAGGTCTTGAAACTCCAAAAATCCTTTTCTCTAGCCTCCCTTAAGTCTCCTTAGCTTTCAAGAGTGATATATATTTTTCCCAAGCCTTGGTTGTCTTTTTATAGACTTCATTTCTAAGGGCTGAGCAAAATATCGGGTAGGAACATGAAATACCGAGTATTGTAGTAAAATACCGGGTACCCAGTATTTCATTCACTTGGCGAAATACCGGGTACTGTGTCAAAATACCAAGAACCCGATATTCGTTACTATTTCTCGGGTTCCATATATACTTCAAATATCGATTCTTCTTCTCCAAATACCGGGTCTTGATTCCAAAAATCGGGTGCCCAGTATTTCATTCCCTGACGAATTTTTCCAACTGAAAATCTAAAATTTCAATTTTCAAACCTTCAAAATCAAATTAAAATTAAATCAAATATTATCTAAAATCAATATTATAACCAAAAACAATCTAAATCAAATTTAAAATTAAAAATTAAATCAAATTCAAATATTTTATTTATCAAAATCATAACTAAAAGAAATCATATTCAAATTTAAACTAAAATTATCAAATCTTCCTAAAATCAATTAATCGACTAATAATTCAAAACTTAATTAAAATAAGCTAAAATTAACTAAAAATATAATTAAACCTATAGTAAACTCTACTTAAAATGAAATAAAAATAACTTAATTATTATGCCTAACAAAATTCTCCCACACTTGAACCATTACTTGTCCTCAAGTAAATTCTTTAGATTTCTATAATCTAATGCAAGAATTAATTAAAAAAGAAAAACAGAAGTTTCTAAAACAGAAATTTTAAATATAATCAAACTTAAAATGGCCAAAATCCAAATTAATTTTTTAATTTCATTTAAATTGAAGTGCATCTTGAAACTAAAAAGAATAGAATATGTATAAAGAGAATTTCTTTTCTAAGAGGAATTTATTAATTAATCCTATTTTCCTTTCTACTCCACTAAAAAAAAAAAAATTCTTTCGGATGAAAGAAGGAGCATACCCAATCACAGAATTATTATTTAGTTTCGCTTCGCATATATCGAAAAGACATTAATGCAGGAAAATAGAGGATTTCATTATTTATTATTTATTTTCTTTTTTTTTTTTGTACCTAATATTTACATTACCGCTATTTTTATGGTGCTCAAATTCCCTTACTTAAACCATGTTTAGACCAAGTTCTTGAAATTATTAATTTATTGCTGGAATTTTTACTTAATTCTCAATATTATTAATTCTAAAAATTTTAAGATTTAGTATGCATTAAACCCTAAATTACTTTTTCAAAACTCATAAGAATTAAGGCCATCAACTCTAATTATAAAGAAAAATTGAGATTGGAAACTTCAAAATTAATTCTAAAATAAATTCACAACAAAGATTAAAGAAAACTAAGAATTTATTGATTAATTCAAAAGGAAAATTATTGTAAACATAATAAAATAAATAAATGCTAATAAAAAGAATTGGGGCAAAATTAAAATTGCATAAATTAAAAGAAATACGTTACAAATTATATTTGGGCTGCCTGCCAACCAACGCTTTTTTAACGTCATTAGCTAAACGTCGATCTGATCTTGGTTCTCTGGTACAATCACTACTTGAAAGTAACCTGAAAAACCATCTAAGAAACAAAAATATGCCTTTCCGACCAATCTTTCAAGCATTTGATCATTGAATGGTAAAGGACAGTGATCTTTACGGGTTGCGTTATTTAATTTTCTATAATCAATGTAAACTCTACCACTAGTTACTGTTCTAGTGAGAATTAATTCATTATTTTCATTTCCTATGATAGTCATTCCCTCTTTCTTTGGCACCACATGAACAGGACTCACCCATGAACTATCAGAAATAGGATAAATTATTCCAACATCTAACAACTTAGTTATTTCAGCCCTAACTACCTGTTTCATATTTGGATTCAGTCTACGTTGATGTTCAATCACTGGTTTATGATCATCTTCCATAAGAATCCTATGCATGCAAAAAGTAGGGCTAATCCACTTTAAATCCGAAATTTTCCATCCTATTGCTTGTTTGTTCTTTCTCAAGCATTTTAGAGTTTTTTCTTCCTCAAGCTCACTTAAATTAGCACTAAGAATAACAGGTAAAGTATTATTAGGGTCAAGAACTACATATTTGAGATTTGACGGAAATGATTTAAGCTCCAACTTCGGGGCTTCCTCTATTGAACTTACCTTTGGCGCATTATTTTGAGTTAGTTCCTCAAATTTGTCCTTCAAATAAAAGGGCAATGGTTTTGCTGAATCTAACCGTTGTGCGTATTCAGCCACTTCTGGTATTTCTTCCTTCAATACTCCTCCATTCACTAGATAGCTTTCAAGTGGGTCTTTACCTACCACTTTTCCTTGTTCTTTTTGTTCAATTTGTTAATCACATAAATGCTAAAGTAGCTATCAGAAATGTGTGGGAATTTAGCTGCCTTAGCTATATTGAACTCTACCTCCTCATCTCCAAATCTAAGTGTTAACTCCCATTGCCTTACATTAATCAATGCTCCAGCGGTTGCCAAGAATGGCCTTGCTAAAATCAAGGGCACCTCTATATCCTTATCCATATCAAGAACAACAAAGTGCACAAGGATATAGAACTTTCCCACTTTCATTAACACATTCTCAAGCACTCCAGCAGGAAATTTTACCGACCTATCGGCTAATTGAAGTATCATTCTTGTTGGCTTGATCTCATTGAACCCCAACTTATCTGCTATAGATTTTGGCATTAGACTTATGCTTGCACCAAGGTCACATAGTGCCTTTTCAAACTCTATTTTCCCTATGGTGCAAGGGATTGAAAAACTTCCTAGGTCCTTGAGTTTTTGTGGCAGCTTGTTCTGAATAATTACACTACATTCCTCGGTTAGTGCAATTGTAGCATTCTTCTCCAACTTCCTTTTATTTGTCAAAAGCTCTTTGAGAAATTTGACGTAGGTTGGCATTTGATCGAGAGCATATGCAAATGGAATGTTTATACGGAGCTGCTTAAACACTTCCAAAAACTTTTCATATTGCTTCTCCAACTTATGCTGCCTCAATCTCTGTGGGAATGGAATAAGAGAGACATACGACTTTACTTCTTCCTCTTTTGATTCCTCAACTTTCTCCACTTCTTTCGAGGTCTCTTTCTCTTCTTTCTTCTTTGGGACAATTTTTTCTAGTTGCTTCCTGCTTCTTTTTTGCAATATTCCTTGAGGTTTACTTCAGTGTAGCTTGGCAAGACTTCTTGGTTCCTACTTGCCATTGCATTTTCCATTTGCCCCATTTGGATTTTCAAATTCTTTATTGCTGCAGATTGACTTTGCAATGTTGAGTCTATCTTGTGCATGAAATCTGATGTGGGTTTAGCTAGACTTGCAACAATGTCCTCTAGGTTGAATTTCTTCTCTTGAGGTTGGAATTGATTCTTTTGAAATCCAGGTGGTGCAAATTATTTGGATGGCCCATCTAGGTTGCCTTGTATTGGCAGGTTCAACTGGTTCGTTTTGGTTACTCCAAGAGAAATTTGGGTGGTTTTTCCATCCAGGATTGTATGTGTTTTGGTAAGGATTGTTCTGTTACACCCTTTGTCTGTTGAAGTTAGCCACATATTGTATTTGCTCAACATTGGTACAATCTGCAGAAGCATGGTTATCTCCACAAAAATCACACCTCACAAAATTGTTAGATATAGCATTACAATAATTGGCAATATTAATATTGCTATTAGGTCTTAACAATTTTAAAATTGCATCAAATTTGGCATTTACCATTGCCATTTGATCTCCCTCATATACACCAGCTGCCCTTTTTGGATGACTTCTTTCATTGGCCCACTAGTGATGATTTGAAGCAATCTCCTCAATAAGCTGGTATGCCTCATCTGCGGATTTGTTAATTAGAGCTCCTCCAGCAGTTGCATCGAGAGTAATTTGAATAGTCAGAGACAATCCATTATAAAATGTCTGTAACAAAGTGTAACAATCTATCTGGTGATTTGGACATCTCCTTTGCCATCCTTTGAACCTCTCCCAAGCATCATACAAAGACTCTCTATCCTATTGACTGAAATTCAAGATGTCATTCATAAACCTCAACATCTTTCCAAGTAGAAAATATTTTATGAGGAAGGCTTGAACCAACTGCCTCCAGCTTGTGAAGAAATTTTCAGGATGCTTGTTTAGCCACTCCTTGGCTAGGTCTCTTAATGAGAATGAAAATAACATCAATTTAATTGCCTTATATGGAACTCCATTGATTTTTACGATGTTACATAGCTCTATGAAGTTCGAGATGTGGGCGTTAGGATCCTTCAAAAGTCCTCCACTAAATTGCTTATTGGAGACCATATTGATCAAAGTCGGATCTAGCTTAAAGTTATTGTTGTTGATAGCTGGTCGGGCTATACTTGGTTGTACTCCATTCATATTTGGAAGCACATAATCTCTCAAGGTCCTCAGTTGTGGCTGATGGTGAACCTCTGGCTCTTGATATCCTTGCGGAATATCATTTAGATTTGCGTTAGCCGCCACATCGGCCTCATTTCCTCTAACCTTATCCATTTCAGTTTGAGCTTGTGATTGCTGGAGTTGTTGTTGCCTACGTAACCTTGTTTCTTTGCAATTTCTTTTGCACTGTCTTTCGATCTCAGGATTAAATGACTCTAAGTCTATTAATCCCGATTTTCGCATAAACCTGCAATTAGAATCACACAAAGAAACAATTAAAAATAACAGAAAATAAAATCCAAAATAATAAAGATAAATATTAGTATCTATATTGACAAAATAGTTGTGCCTCCCCTGCAACGGCACCAAAAACTTATTATTGTTTTTTTGCAAGTGCACGAATCATTTTAGCAAGTAATAGAGTGAGTAGAGTATCATCCCACAGAGAGACGTTGTCAATTACTGAAATTGATATTATCTTTATTAATTGGATAGAAATTAATTTAATTTGGATGAATTTTTTTAAAAATGAAATTAAATAAACAAGAAAAATTAACTTGGAATTAAAAAATATCAAAGAAAACTATCTAGAATTTAGATTCCGTGAATTGAATTTATACGGTTTATCCGACTCAATAATGATTTCAAAACTATAGTGTTTGATGGATTGATTACTCTAAATTATGAATTAGTCTCTCTCGAGCAAAAATCCAAACATTAACTTTAATGCAAGTGTCTACTCTCGTGATCATCGAATCAGTGTTAATTCATTAAGATCCTTAGCAATTTCATAAAATCCACTAAAGTGTACCCTAATATCTTAGCGATATATGTCTTAGCTTATTAATTCCATGAACTAGCAACTATCGCAGCTCTTGTTTATAAATAGCTACCTTAGATAGTGATTATAATGACCAATTATAAAACACTTATAAATCAAAATTAACAAATCAAACTATGTATTAAGAATAATTGAAATTGTAAATCATTGTTATCAACTTTTATTATTCAATTAACTTCATCTAAATCCTAGAAAAATGATTTAGTTCAACATGGTAAAATAAAGAAAAGGTAAACTAACCAATAAATTAAACATGTTCATACTAAAATTAACAAAGAAATAAACAAGTAGAGAAAGTAAAAACTATATTTGATGATCTCTTTGATTGATTGAAGGTTTTGAAATTCCAAAAATCCTTTTCTCTAGCCTCCCTTAAGTCTCCTTAGCTCCCAAAAGTGATATATATTTTTCCCAAGACATGGTTGCCTTTTTATAGATTTTATTTCTGAGGACTGAGCAAAATACCGGGTATGGTAGTAAAACACCGGGTACCTGGTATTTCATTCACTTGGCGAAATACCGGGTAGGCAAGCGAAATACCGGGTACGGTGGCTAAATACCAGGTATTCGTTACTGTTTCTTGGGTTCCATTTATACTTCAAATACCAATTCCTCTTCTTCAAATATCGGGTCTTGGCTCCAAATATCGGGTACCCAGTATTTCATCCCCTGACAAATTTTTCTAACTGAAAATCCAAATTTTCAATTTTCAAACCTTCAAAATCAAATTAAAATCAAATCAAATATTATCTAAAATCAAGATTATAACCAAAAATAATCTAAATCAAATTTAAACTTAAAAATTAAATCTAATTCAAATATTTTATTTATCAAAATTATAACTAAAAGAAATCATATTCAAATTTAAACTAAAATTATCAAATCTTCCTAAAATCAATTAATCAACTAATAATTCAAAACATAATTAAAATGAGCTAAAATTAACTAAAAATATAATTAAACCTATAGTAAACTCTACTTAAAATGAAATAAAGATAACTTAATTATTATGCCTAACAGAGAATTATTGGGTCCCTCTATATAGGGCCCACTTATTATAATAGTTAAAAAAAAGTCAAAAATTGCAGCACCAAATTTGGTGCCTTAAATGAGTTACTCAACCATCAACAAATTTTGGTTGAAATTTTGCTCTTTGCATGGCTGAAGTGCACCAAGCAAGCAAAAAAAATAAAAATAAAAATAAAAATTCTCATCAAATAAATAGAAGCTCTTCAAAAGGAAAGAATAGCAAATAGGGAGAGAGTGAAAGAGCTAAAGCAATATAGAAGCTCTAAAGAAAAATTTTGGGTTATTTTTGTGAGTTAATTTTAGGAAATAGTTCCTAAAATTGTGAGTGAAAATAGTGAGAGAATTATATTTTAGGTATTTTTGGGTAACATTTTGAGTGCCACTATTTTGGGTAGATATCAAATTATTATATTATTCCTCTAGTTTTATTCTAGGGAAGACTCTCACCGTGTACCTATTAATTTTATTAGAGGAAGATTTATATGTAACTTGGCCCGTGGACGTAGCCCAATTAAAGGGGTGAACCACGTTAAATCTGTTATGCCATTTTATTGATTATTTTCTGTAGTATCAGTATTCTATTGTTTCACTAAAATAGTTATGATATATTGTGCAATTAATTATTCAAGATATAATTCTGTTAAAGGAAATTGGGTTTTAAGCGAGACTAATTGTGACTCCTCCAATCTTTTATGAGAATTATTCTTTGTATAATTTTTGTATAATTATTCAAACACTATAATCGTGATTTGTCTCGCTGCGTTATCCCAACAGTTTTCTAGTTCCAAATTGTCTATAGTGGAATAGAGATGTATTGGTTGATATGGCTAATGATCAAGATAAGACTTTAATTTTAACTATTCCCCTGAGTTTGTGCCACACACGACAGTCAAATATCCACTAGCCATATTCGATTTCGTCCAAAACTGGACTTGAGCCAAGTAGACTTATAAGAGGGAAAAACTCTTTCAGCACATATTTTCTCCATTCACAATATTCAAACTTGTGACCTTACTTAAGGGTACCAATCTCCTAGCTACTTGGACCAACATGTGTTGGTTTCTTTTGGCTTTTTGGTCAAATTAGAGCCTTCACTGTGAATTCGGGTTATAGAGAGCTTATGCAATAATTCCCAGCTTATAATCTTACTTTTTTCTGTAAGTATTTGGCATTATATTTGGGCTTCACATATCCATTTAAAGGTAAAAACTTCCTCTAGAGATTTTATTCTAGTTGTCTCCCTAAAATGGATGTGCTCATAAGTAAGAAAGCGGAAGTATTGAGTGCATGCCCTGTTGTGGTGTTGAGTTGGAGATGATTTTGAATGTGTTTCTATAGTGTCCTTTTGCTCGTTCATGTTGGACTCAATCTGCATTTGGGTTTGCATCTGGTACCATTATTTCATATGTTGATTGTCTTCTAAAAATTTTTACTATATACAACATTGAGGGGGTTGAGAATGCTAGTATAATTGTATGGAGTCTATGGAAAAACATATATAATTTAGTATGTAATAATAAAAGATGCTCTCTTGGTATGCTGATGGAACTTGCTTCTTCCTTTTTATTCTAATGGAAGCCTGCTCAATCCTCTATTTTATCCATTTCAGTAGAAGCTTCAAGGGATGGTGTTGTATTAGCAATCTTTTTTATTATTTTTATTGTTTCAAAATCTATGAGCTTTAGCTTTTTTCTTCAGTTACTTCAAAATTTTTTTATCTCTAGTCACCTTAATTTTTTACAGGTCCTAGCTTTTTTATTGCTCCTATATGTCCTTTCACTGAGAATTCTTTGTTTTTAACTGTTGTTTTTAATTTCAGCCTAAATTCTTAATTCTCCATTTTAATTAATAACAAAATTATTGCTTGTTAAAAAAAGAAATTAGTTGTTGAATGACATGTCTTGAACTATTCCTTCATTCTATGTCAAATACTTGTGGATCCAATAAATTACAAACCACTTG